>PVKZ01003275.1:122500-145499 GCA_004027375.1 Macroglossus sobrinus
CTTCACTCCTCCGAGGTGATGGGCCCTCCACAACCACAGCCAAGATATCTCTCCTGATAATCAACCACTACATGTGAGTATGAGACTAGTCCATTTCACATCTCTACCTGCCCCAACTAGTCTCAATGTAGTCTCTTCTTTATATCCCCAGTTATAGGAGTTCTGTTCAGCCAGTCTTAAGATAATTCTTCAGGTTGCCTGTTTCATAATTTAGTTGCAATTTTAATGCAGCTATAGGAGGAGGAGTCATGCAAGGGTCTACCTATCCATTTATCTTGACTGGAACTCTAGTTGATTCATTTGTGAAAAGACCATATGTGCCCATGTTGCCAGATTTTAGTAAAATAGATATCCCATGCCATGTTTCAATACTCTGCCATTTGTAAAATTAGCAATTTCAAGAAAGTAAAAGGCTATTCACCTTCTTGCTGAATCAGTACATCATTTGATCTGCTTGCATATGCTGTCAGAATTAAAGAATACACAATTTTTTTCTCTAGATAAATAAATTTGCAAGCAAAACGGATGCAGATCTTGAGAGAAGGGTTCATTTAAATCTCAAACTAATTGTTATATCAGAAGTGTACTTGGGTTTGGATGAAGGCTTCTTTCAGCTCTGGAAATGTACTTTAAGGACTAGGAAGCTTGTCCACCAAGTGGGGAGGATAGTACCAATTTTCTCTCATCTAAAGTACAGTCTCAGTTATATGGCTATCTTTTCTTAAATTTCTCATAATCACTTATATTTATGTGGAGCTTTAGATTTTTGAAATACTTTCACATATAGCTCCTCATTTAATCTGTACAATGATCCAGTAATACATATAAGAAAGGATTTTGATGTTCAGTGTACAGGTGCATTAGTTGTTAAGGGACTTGCCTGCTGTCACAGGCCTTGTATACTGTAAAGGTGGCTTTGATGTTATACCTTCTGAAACCTAGCACAAGATCCTTTCCATTGCCCAGGACTGAAGTCTCAATTTGATAGTCCATAAAATTCTGCAGGTGGTGGAATTCACAGGGGGACAAAGGGAAAGGTAGTTCAACTGGGATAAACAAAAATTTGATTTTAATTTCTTCTCCTCCTCTCTCTAGCTGGTACCATCCTTTCATTCTACTCCCTTGAGCGTAGGAGAGAAGGGGATGATGATGTCTTCTGCAGGTGTTTCAAGGCCAACCCTTGCATTCTTCTTACCTCACCTTGACTGCATTACCTGAGCTGAAGTAATATGGACTGATTGGAAATCTCCCATTTCCAAGGCTACTTAGATCTGGCTGCTGCTCAGGAGCAATAGCTGGTGTACTCAAAGTCCTCCCCCACAGAGAAACTGTGATCCTTTTTGTTAAATTTAAAAAAGTGCTTTTACTCTTATTCTGGGCTTCCAGTTAGAGCAAGGGCCTTGAAGTCAGAGAGACCAGGGATCAAGTCTCAGCTCTGTGACTTCCTAACTGTGTGATCTTGATAAACTTAATGTCTGGGCTTCATTTTTCTCATCTGTAACATGAGGATAATACCCTCCACCTCACAAGATCCTTGTGAGGATGACATGAGATAATGTAAAGTAAAACTCAACATAGTGCCTGGCATGTAGCACTATTTGGCCATTGGCAGATATTATTTTAAATAAATTCCAAAGCTTAATGATATTTATTAAGCATGGTTTGGGGAAGATGGGGGACAGAAGGATGGTTTGTGTCAAGTGTGAGGTAAAGTTCTGAGAATTTTCTCTAAGTTTCCCCTCTGCTTGGCAGATACTGCCTGCCAATGGACCTTGCAAATCACATCTAACTTGTTTCTGTTCTCCTTATGAATGATTGTTAATATTTCCCATCCTACCTACCAAATTCCTCCTGCTATCTGTATATCATTTTCCAATTTTTAATTCCTGCTGTTTGATGGCACCATGGCTGATTCTGGCCTAGGGTTTGCTCTAAGTATTCACTATGTGTTTTCAATAAAAAGGGAATGACTGTGTCCTGATTGTGTTGAATGTGACAGATCCACATGGACTGGAAAATTTAATGGGAGTGTTTTCCAAAGAACTTTCATTTGTATTTCCAGTGCCCATCACATAAAATGTAATACTCAAGTTTATATAACAGTGTGGCTTTGAAATAAAATGGTCTATTCATGAAATAGACTTTAACTGAGACATCTTCTGAGGCATCCATTCACATGGTCACTACTGAAGTCAATAGGTTTTCCATGGCAAGCAGAGCACTGAACTCTGGCAACCATCTTCATCCATCCCCTGCCCCCATGTATGGCAATAAGTCTACAGATACAGGCCCAACCCGTGGAGCAAAGGCAACAGAGCTATTCAAGTGCCTGGAAGGGAAAAGAGTTGTAAGGATCTTTTGGAGTCAATTACCTCCTATATCTTCTGTAGGGAGTGAATCTCTGCCACACTTTTAAATTTTTTTTCAGCCTACATTAATGAATTAAGAGCCTATTCTAAATCCAAAGTGCTAAAGTCATAGATTGGAAAGGAAAATGTAGGCAGAAGTAAAGAAGCAAATTTGTAAATAAAGTGCATTATATTCTTTGATACAGAAAACTTTAGTATTCCCTGATTAGCCCACCTTCTTGTCCTTGAAGAGTGAATTCTGAGAAGGTAAATACATCCTGACTGAAGGAGAGTATTAAGGATTAAAACCAACTCCAATTCCAAGAGGTTTGTAGCCCACCAATGCTAAAAAGACACAAAGATTCAATTTATCTGTCATGTCCTTTCTCCTTGATTACTGGACCATTTTAATACTTGGTAGATAAAGAAAGCTATGTGATGAATGGGGAGAAAAAGTATGTTAACCTCAAAGCAAAGTCATATTGGTGGAAGCTGTAATACCAAGCCCCTTATATTCTCCAATTCAGATGAAAGCTGAAGCCTCAGACTGCTTCAATGCAGACTGATTACCTTAACACCCTGTAAAAGTATTTGCAAGAACACCGTCACTATTGGAATTCTGGACTCTCTCCTCATCTGAAACTTGACAAAGGGAATGGAATCCCTTTTCATATCTAACTGTAAAAAGTATAGCTGTCATTTTGAGACTCAAGTGAAAGTAGGAGTTTGGGCATAGTTCTTTCTCTCTAGTATACTGCTGGAATGTATACACGTGAGAAGGAGGAGATGGGGAAGAGGCAAGTTCTCATTCATTCCTCTGAAAGAGGGGCTGATCCCAGTATTGAATTCTAGTTGGCCTTCTAGAGAAAAGGCCCAGAAAGGGAAGACCATAAAGTTGGGAGAAGTGGAGAGAAGAAGCCTCATTCACTAGGAGAAGGCTGCTTTTCTCTTCAGTTTATTCCTGACCTCTCTAGTGCTGGATGCTCCCAGGAGGTACTGCTCAGGTATATGCAAGGAAGGTAGAAAGAGGAGTTCCTACTGCATGCTGCAGAATGTAACTTTAAAATGATGAATCATTTTCATAGAAGTCTAGGATTTTAGTAACTTGTAAATTGAATTTAGGGATTAAGATTGAGATTGAGATTTTCATACATAATCTATTCTATCGATGAGGAAATTGAGGTCCAGAAAGGAACTGGGACAAAGGGTCACTCAGTAGAATTGCCTTCAGAGACCTTTGTTTTCATGTTAGTAAGTAATTGTTTGTTTCTGTGCTATGCTGCCTCTTTGTAGTTAATGATTTTTAGGATTTTACTTTTCTTTATATTTTTTAAAGCACAGTTTTTTTATGTATTGCTGAATCAGACTTCGCAGCTCACTGATTTATTCCAGTATTGTCCTATCCATGCTACTTTATAAAAATATCTCTTGAAGCATGTCAAAGCATATAGTTAGTTATTTTAAAGGGAAAATTGTTCCGTAAACCTTTACAGAATACATCATTTGAGTTAACATAATAAAAAATTGATTCCATTAAAATGAAATCATTTTCTAAAATAATTGTTTTCTTAAGGCTGATGTCAACTCCAACATGTATAGGCCACCAGACCTTATAATAGAACTGCCACCATCCAGCCATAATGTCACTAGTACCAACACTCCCAGAGCACTTAGAAAGCAGAGTTGCATATCTTCATGGTAGCACTTCTCTGAGGGTTTTATAACTGCTTCTTTTCTCCTCTAGCTGACTGTTATCTCAAGTGTGAGAATTTCTTCACCTTTGTGCCCCCAGAACCCAGCAAGGGGCCTGACCCAGAGAAAGTGTTCACTAAATGCTTATTAAATAAATTATTAGAGTATAATCATTCCATTTTGTGAAGTTCTTGTCAGCCCATTACCCCAGGTACTGGATTATGAGCAATATATGTCCTTGACCCTAATAATATTTTGACTCTTTCTAGTGGCCCTTCACTAAAGAAAGACACCATCTTGGTTCTTTGTGATGAATGGTGAACTACAGCTAAGGGAAGAATCTTTAAGAGGAAGATCAGCATCATTAATAAGAGACAAGTTTCTAGGCCTTGAAAGTCCCTTTAGAGAAACTGGTGCTTAGGATTTACTTCTGGAAATGTTTATTTAATTGGAAATATTTTAAATTAGACACTAATTAGAAAGGTGAGGTGCTATGGAATAGGGCAGTGTTGTACCATAAACACTAAAACATGGTCCACTTTATTTCATTCCCAAAATGTTCTGTGTTGATCTCCACGTGAAACACCGTATGTAACCTCTTTCAATTTTTAGCTGTTAAATCTGCTTCTATCAATGGCCAGTTTTGTGACCAGTATGTATGCCAGGATGACCTCTCCATAAACCTCACTTCCTTCTTCTGTAATTTGAGGATAATATCATTATCCACATCGTGGAAATAATTAAAAGAGATAATATGTGTGAGATATTTAGTACATTTAAAAAGTTCTCAATAAATATAAACTATTATTCTACTTCCCTTATAAAGACCAGCCAGGACATACTAATTTCCTTACCTGCTAGCAAAGGTTGAACTGAAAGGGCACAGTAAAGATAAAGGTGAGGTGGGGTGTGAGAGAGAACCAATTCTCAAGAGTCCATAAGATACTAGAACAATGATCCAGACTGTCTCACTCCTACCGCTCCCTATGTTGATGCTGCCTCACATTCTTGCCTCAACCCCACAGTCTGCCTTGCAATACAAGAGAACTCCATTATACCATGGTTTGCAATTATGGGCTCCAGAAGCAGTAGTGGTGCCCAATCTCATCACTAGAAATATCCCAATACCACAGAGAGAAGGGTCACAAGAACTTGGTTGGTCTGAGCATTGTTCTTGCCTCCTAATTCTAGTGTTTCAAGAGACAAACCCAACAGCCCATGCCACGGAGCTTGGCTTATGCCTCCTGTATATGTTTACCCATAGTAAGGACTTCCTACGATCACAAATATTCTCCTATTTTCTCGTTCAGCCTCTTTTGCAGCTTACTCATTCTACCTCCCTTCTCTTATGCTGAATTCATTTTATACCCTTTGATTAGTTTCACTGACTTGAAAATTAAATATTGATTATGAGATAAAATATGGAAGGAAATATTAACATTTTTATTGGAAAAGAATACTTGTTAGAATTATCCTCTGATGGATTACACAGTGAACTTCCAACACTTAACACCCCCATGTCAGGAGGATTGGAGCGCTGAATGGCTGAATTTACCCTCCTCCCTTTGTGCAACATGGAAATAGTTTGAAGTGGTCTTCTCTAGGGTTCTTTGCCTGCCGCAGATCTCCACTCATCTAGAGAACTTTTGCTGCTACACCTCAGTATATAGCATTTGTTAAGAGCATAGCATGGTAGTTGAAAGTAAAACATTAAATGGGTGCATTCTTAAAGCATTTAAAACAAAGAATGGTTCTAGGATGCTCTATGAAACCAACCTGGCAAGAGAGGACTTCAACTCATACTTTTTAAATCCACACCACTTAACAGATTCCATTAAACATGTTTCTTTTGTTTTTATTGATAACAGAATGGTACATCAGAGAAATACGGGATGAGATGATTTTCTTCTCTAGCATAAATATTAATGCTAAGCTGTAAGGTGGATGATAGATAGAAGCTTAAAAAGGTTTATAGATTTTAACTGTGACTTGCTTTAAATAAATATAATTAAACATTATTTGTAATACAAAATACCTTCATATCATGGAATTAGACAATCTACTCTTTAATGGGGGCATATGTGAAAGTCTGGTGATAATGATGAATAAAGCCGTACATGGTACTAGAGAAAGTTATAGTGATACTGCTATAGCTAATGAAAAACTAACCAAGTGAGAGGAGAAAAACAGAACCTTGGATATATAAAAATTATGATGGTCATTTATGTAATCTGCCTATTTCTTTTGCTTAAAAACCAGGCAGCACAATGATAGTAATATATCTCAATAAGTTGGTCTCTTACTACCTTTGTTGTTGTCTTTGATTCAAAGGGGAAACCAGATACATCTTTTCTCTGTCCTCATAGTTTGCAGTCTGTTCATGTAGCAAGGCCACCTGCCTTTTTTTTTTTTTTTTTTAGTTTCACAGATGAGGGGAAGATTGCAAAATAGTAACCTGTTCCTGGGAAAACAAACCTTCATTCCAAAATCTTGAGATAAAAAAAAACAAACACACAGAGCAGACCAGCTGTTCCTTCTATAAGCAGACTTGTTGCTAAAATTCTGGGAAGCTAACTAACATTTTGAAGGATAGTGATAACTCATAAGAACTCACTTTGGTGCTCTGAGACCAAGGCAACAGGGGGACACTGAAAGTGCATTGACTCAGAAACATCAGGAGGAGTGGCTTCAGATCTACCATACAATAACCAGGACTAGGATTGAAGAGGACCTGTGGTCAAGGAAGGGAAATCAACTAGAGGGGAGAAGGAGGCTTGACTGCTCTCCTTCTACTATAATCATCATGCCAAGTTTGGGATCTCCCTAGAGGACACAACCTCACTAAAAAAACATAACCTACCCACTCCCATTTGCTTCTTCTTCAGGACTGTGGTCATGTGGCCTTGTGCACTGGAGCTGCTGGCCACAGCCATGAGAAAGAAGCCAAATTAGGACCATAGTCAGCCTTGCCCTGTTATGGAAGTGCTATCCAGTTCCTATGAGGCCTAAGGCTTGGTTAGCTAAGTGGCCAGCTTCACTTCTTAGTTTTCCCTTCAGTGACCCCTATAAACTAGAACTTCCTCATAGGTTTACTTAGTCTCCCAGGAAATTATTCCTTTTTACCTCTTTTCTTAGTTTCTTGCTCTAATTTCTGGTCTCCAGCTCTGCCAAGTCTGCAGGATATCATCTAATGGACACACCTCCTGAAAAGTGCCTACAGAAGTTCATAAACATTGTTCAAAGAGATAGGATAGAAAATCAGGACAATTTGCCTTAGAATTTCAAGAATTCCTTAGGATTACCAGCTGTTATCTTGAATGAGTGTCTCCCTTAGTCTCTGTTCCCCATTCGTAACATGTGTATAAAAATAGTAACCTATCTTAAAGAATTATTGGTATGAAATTAAATAATCTCTGTAACACTTCGACAATTCTTGGCACATAGTAAGTACTCAAAAAAATGGTAGTTTTTCTTAATAAGTAAACATGACTCTAACATATGCTTTCCAAGAGCAGAGGGCTCTTGCTCACCAACTGCTTAAATTCCATAGCAGGACATAAAACTCCAGGCCATTATTTTATTATTAAATAAAAACCTTATTAATAATTTATATATGAAAATTAATGGAAAACTAAAATAATTGGCTTTAATTACAATGTTGAGCTTCTGCCTATTATAAAAGTGTGTCTCCAGTGAATAAATACAGCAAAAGGACTGTTGAAATATGATTTTCTTATTCTGGCTTCATCTCTGTGTTCAGGAGGCTGTGGGAGTTACCAATATTCTAACACAGTGACACTGTCATAATTGCCCCATGTCAGCCATGTCCATTCCCACACCCACTGCTTAGAACCCTGCACTAAGCAGGCACACAGATACCTGGTCAACAACTACCACCTGGTCCAAAGGAAACAACACATGCATCAGAAGCTGGAAGCCCAAGAGCCCTGCTGGGCCTAATCCTGGAGGAAAGAGGCTGAAGCTCATGAGTCATTATACTTACAGGTGTCAACATCTTTAACCATGTCCACTGCTGTTCTCCTGCTAAACCCATTCACAAGACAGAGTTATCACCTTTGTTGTCCTAGAGTAGTAATTTTGGCATTCAAAGTGATTCCTTTTTTAAAACAGCTTGTTGAAATAGATAGATTTCCACTATGAATCCAAACCTCATCAAAATGAAAGCCTACCGATATAGTGTAAAAAAGAAGAAACTCTGGTATGTATAGCTACTGATTGTCACTATCCACAGGTGTTCAGTGTGTCTCCTAGGGGACAATAAGAAGGAAAAGAGGGATAAAGGGCAAAAGGGTTTAGGTCTGGCCTTACAAAGAAGGTTCTGATATGAAACCTCAAAGTGTAAGGTAAGACTGATGAAATTGGAGCATGAGTTCTATACACATGTATAGAAACTTAGGCCTTCACTGAACTTTTTCGATTTGGCCCCCTGGTTGTACACAGAAGCATGGGACCATACTAAGGAAAAGTCAAATGTTAAAAAGAAAAATAAGTTATGAGAATCTAATGTAGAGCATCCTGATTATAGTTAATACAGTATTGTATACTTGAAAGTTGCTGAAAATAAAATATTTTCTAGGTATTTTGTATATTATATTTATTTTATTTTTATATTTTTATATTTTTTCAACTATAGTTGACATACAATGTTATTTTACTTTCAGATGTACAACATAGTTATTAGACATTTATATAACCTATGAAGTGATCACCCCAATAAATCCAGTACCCATCTGACATCATACATAGCTATCACAATACTACTGACTATATGCTATACTCTACATCCCCATGACTATTTTGTAACTGCCAATTTATATCTCTTAATCCCCTCACCCATCACCCAACTCCCATCTCCCAATCTGACAACCACCAAAGTGCTCTCTGCATCTATGAGCTTGTCTCTGTTTGTTTGTTTAACCAGTTCCCTAGATCCCACATATGACATTTGTCTTTCTCTGTCTGGCTTACTCCACTATAGCACAATACTCTCTAGGTCTATTCATGTTGCAGATAGTAAGATTTAATTCTTTTTTATGGATACTAATATCCATTACATACTTATACCACCTCTTCTTTATCCATTCATCCACTGATAGACACTTAGGAAGCCTCCATAGCTTGGCTACTGTAAATAATGCTGCAAATGAACATATGGATTCACATGTCCCTTCAAAGTAGTGCTTTGGGTTTCTTCAGCTAAATACTCAGAAGTGAAATAACTGGACCCTTCTTTGTCTCTTATTATAGCTTTTGTTTTAAAGTCTGTTTTACCTGGTGTAAGTATTGCTAACCCAGATTTCTTTTTGTTTGTTTCTATTTTCATGAAAATCTTTTTTCATCTCTTTACTTTTAGTCTGTGTATGTCTTTCAGTCTGAAATGAGTCTCTTGTAGGCAACATATGTAAAGGTCTTGTTTTCTTATCCATTCTGCTATCCAATCTTTTGATGAGAACATTTAATCCATTTATATTTAAAGTAATTGCTGCTATATATGAAGTTATTCCCTTTTTGTTATTCATATTTTTGCTCTTGTCACAAGATTTTATTGCATGTGTCTGAAAAGGAGTGCACATTGTAAAAGATATTCGAAGAATTCCTTCAACATAGTAAAGTGGAAAAGGGTGAAAAACTTAGTTTACAACAAACTATTAAGAGCCTTAAATTTTATTTTTTTGTCCCTCTTATATATTATTTATTTATTTATTTATTTATTTATTTATTTATTTATGATGATGACATTGGTTAACAAAATCTGGTAAGTTTCAACTACATAATAGTAACTCATATATATATATATATATATATATATATATATATATATATATATATATATATATATATATATTGCATTGTATGTTCACCCATAGTTAGATTTTCTTTCTGTCATCACATAGGTGACCCTTTTTACCCCGCTTTTTCTCCCCACCCCTCCCATCCTCTGGTAACTACTAGTCTACTGTCCATGTCCATGAATCTCTGTTTGTTTGTCATATTCATTTGTTGCTTTTAGGTTTATATCCCATATATAAGTGATATCATGTGGTTTTCAACTTTTTCTGTCTGGCTTATTTCGCTTAGCATGATTACTTCAAGATCCATCCATGTTGTCACAAATGGCAATATTTCATTTCTTCATATGGCTGAGTAATATTCCATTGTATATATGGATTGGATAAAGAAGATGTGGTACATATATACAATGGAATATTACTATTCATATTTTAAAACTTTTTTCTTTTATCTTCTTTTAAAAAGCCCCTCTAACATTTCCTGTAATATTGGATTGGTGATAGTGAATTCCTTGAGCTTTATCTTGTTTGGGAAGCTCTTTATCTGTCCTTTGATTGTAAATGATAGCTTTGCTGGGTAGAGTAATCTGGATTGTAGGTCTTTGCTTTTCATCACTTTGAATATTTTGTGCCAAACCCCTCTGGCCTGAAAAGTTTCTGTTGAGAAATCGGCTGACAGTATTATGGGAACTCCTTTGTAGGTAACAAACTGTTTTTCTCTTGCAGCTTTTAAGATTCTCTCTTTGTCTTTAACCTCTGGCATTTTAATGATGATGTGTCTTCATGTGGGCCTCTTTGGGTTCATGTTGTTTGGGAACCTCCACATTTCCTGGGCCTGTATGTCTATTTCCTTCACTAGATTAGGAAAATTTTCAGTCATTATTTCTTGAAATAGGTTTCCAATTCCTTGCTCTCTCTTTTCACCTTCTGATACCCCTATAATGTGAATGTTGGTATGCTTGATGTTGTCCTGGAGGCCCCTTAAAGTTCCTCATTTATTTGGATTCCTTTTTCTTCTTGCTATTCTAATTCCTGTTTTCTGCTACCTTATCTTCCAAATCACTGATTTAATCCTCTGCTTCATCTAACCTACCATTGATCCCTCTAATGAATTCTTCATTTCAGTTATTGTATTCTTCATTTCTAACTGGTTCTATTTTATGTTTTCTATGTCCACTTTTATGTCTTCTTTCCCTTTGTTAAAGTTCTCCTTGAGTTCATCTACTCTTCCTCTAAGTTCATTAAGCATCCTTATAACCAGTGCTTTGAACTCAGCATCTGGTAGATTGCTTGTCATCATTTTGTTTAGTTATTTTTCTGGAGTTTTGCTATAGTTTTTCATATGATACATTTCTTTGTCTTCCCATTTTGGCTGCTTACTTTGTTTGTTTCTATGTATTAGGTAAGGCTGCTATGTCTCCCGGTCTTAGGAAAATGGACTTATGTAGTAGGTATCCTGTGGGGCCCAGTGGCACAGTCTTCCCTGGTCACCTGAGTCAGGAGCTCCATGTATGTTTCTTGTGTGGGTTGTGTGTGCCCTCCTGTTGTAGTTGAGCCTTTGTTGATACTTGTTCATCAATGAGAGGGACTGACCCTTGGGCTGATTGGTTGTGATGACTGGCTGTGACCAGTAGAGGAGTTGTTGAACAAAGGATGACCCTAGAGAGCAGGATTCACTTTACCAGGGCTCTGGTGGCTGTCCACCATGTCTGCCTTTTGGGTGTGTCATCTCAAGATGTGATCTCAGACCAAAGCCAGCTACTGTGCATGCAGGCCAGGACCTCCTGGGAGGGGTCCTGCTGCAGGACAAGTTCAGCAGCAGTCTGTACCCTGCCTGAGACTACCTGGTATGAACCACCAAGCAATCCACAGATGGCCTCCAGCCATGCTAGTCTTGGAAGTGCCTTGAGAGACCAAGCTGCAAACTGAGTCTAGCTGCTGGACTGAGTGCTGGGCATGGAGTAGCTCAGCAAGAGTTACAGGGCACACTGAGGCCAGATGCTGCTTATTTGTGTTTTGTGAACCTTTGAGAGGTTTTAGAAAAGTCTGAAGCATGAGCCAAGACAAGACAAGCTGTTTGTAGGGGAAATCTACTGAAAGTGGGTGGGGTGGGCCTCCACTTAGGGAGGGCTGGGGCATCAGGGAATCACCAAGGCAGGATGGACAGTGGTAGGTACATTGATGAAAACTCAGGTATGGTACTTGACTGGGTCTGCAAGCTGGGCAATGGAGGGCTCAACAAAGGAACAATGCCCTCTGCCAGCACTTCTATCTAAAAGAAAGCTCCCCTCTAGCCCTCACCCTGCATTCAGACAACTCAGTTTCTCCCTGGCACCTTTTGAGCTGCTGCCCCAGAGCTGAAGCTTGGAGTGAATGAGTCCATCAATGAATAAGTTCACATGTGGATCCTTTAAGAGGAAAGTATGCAACTCCCTGAGCCTTTCATCTTACTCAGCCACAATCTGCTGATTCTCACAGCCATAAGTTGTAGGGATATCTCTTCCTAGCACTGGAATCCTGGGTTGGGGAGGCTGGTATGGGGCTGGGACCCCTCGCTCCTCCAAGTAAACTTCTGCAGCTGAGATATTTCTCTCAATTCTCAACTACCACATGCAAGTGTGGGACCAGCCTATTCTGTGTCACCACCCCTACTACCAGTCTCAAGGAGGCCTTTTCTGTGTCCATAGTTGTAGAACTTCTGTTCAGCTAGACTTCAGGTGAATCACAATGATGGCTATGCTGTAGTTTAGTTGTAATTTTGATATGGTTATGAGAAGAGGCAAGCAGAGCGTTTACCTACTCCACCATCTTGAAGCTCTGAGAGTAGATCTTAATCATTCTTACCACACACACAAAGAGTTAACTATGTTAATGATGTGAGGTGATGAATATGTTAATTAGCTTGATCTTGGTAATTATTCTACAATGTATATGTGTATCAAATTATTATGGTGTACACTTCAAATATATACAATTATATTTGTCAATTATTCCTCAAGAAAGTCAAAAAATAAAATAAAAAATAAAAATAAAAATAAACACATCTCCCCTAATACCAGTCCTATAAGTGTGAAAATACAAACTGCAGGAATCAAGAGGAGGGGAGGAGTCAGTTCTGAGATCTCAGCAAGATCTGACCCAATAGCTTCACTCCAGACTCCCTGCCTTCCTCCTTCCCCTTTGTGGAAGGCCAGTCTCTCCCCTCCTTCCATCAGCTTCCCAGCCTAGAACTCATCCCTGACAGAGAGACCTAGGATGGTATGTCTGCATAGCCCAGGAAAACACACACCTTTTACTAGAAAGCCAAACCTCCACATCTCACAGACCCCTTCTCTAGCTGCACTGAAACCTCATCCTCACTAAAAAAGCATTTCATTAAGGCCATGGGCCAGGCAGAGGGTAGAACTGAGGATCATAACTCCTGAGTTCCTAGCCTCTAAATTAGAAGCATTCTTACCATCACCCCCATAAATCAAAACTGGGTATTATATGCTTGTGTGTCTCAATAATTGAAAAATTTGTAAATCATATGAAATTTAATGTCTTATAGGTATTCAAATCTAGTTCCAGTACACAAACACCTATTAAAAGTCATCTTAATAGAACAGATTGAATGTACTGGAACTTAGTTAGTATACAATATTTCACCTTCAAACAGGATGTTGTATCTACATCAGCAGAGAAATATTAATATGAATATCATTTCTGTAGATCTCAAAGGCTAGTTCCAACTTGGATTTTCTAAGATTTTACACTTATCTACAGAAATTGACTTTATAGGGTGAAAAGGGTGTTAAGGTGATATTTGGTGAGATGAGATGTTGCATCTCTATGCCATATTCAAAACCAACTCAGAATGACAGTACATCTAATATGAGCAACTCAACAAATCTTAGAAAGAAAAACTAATCATACAATCTCTCCTTCATGCAGAGAAGTTTCTGATGGAGGAAAGGAAAGCAAGTGAATCTGTAAATTTATCTAACCAATGCTGCCACCACGTCTAAATTCTTCTGGATATCTCAAAGGCATTAAAGTAAATCTTTAGATGAAAATGCCACAAAATCTAATCTCATTTGTCCTACATGGACTGGTGTCATTTCTTCCCTTGGAAATCACTCTACATACACAAATACACAAAGACAGAGTTTGGAGGTGGTAGTGGTGATAATTTGCAAATAATTCTCAAACTATCCATCCCTGTAATATTCCAGACAGCAAAAATTCCTAGGTCAGAGGTTAGCAAGTAGTAAATATTTAAGCTTTCCAGGCTATACAATCACTATTGTAACTACTGAACTCTGCTGTTGTAGAGTGAAAACAGCCAAAGACAATATGTACATGAATAAACATGGTTGTGTTCCAATAAAACTTGATTAATAGAAACTGTAATTTAAATTTCTTATAATTTTCCCATGCCACAAAAAGCACTCTTTTTAATTTTTTTCAACTACTTAAAAATGTAAAAATAGTTGTTAGCATACAGGCAAGCTGGATTTGACTTTTGGGCCATGGTTTGGTAACTGCTGTCACCAATAGAAGTACAACAGATCTAGAAATAAATCAGAAGAAAGAAGAGAGAAACAGAAGAATGAAAAATAATGAAAGGTAAATACAAGAACTAGCTGATACCATCAAGAGAGGAAACATAAGAATAATGGGCATTATCGAAGGTGAGGAAAAGGAGCAGAAACTAAAAAGCATTTTCAGACAAATAGTGGAAGAATTTCCCAAATCTAAGACATGAGCTGGAGCTTGGAATTCAAAAAGTCAACAGAATACCCAATTATCTCAACCCAGAAAGGCCTTTGCCAGGACACACTGTATTACAGTTCTCAAAAATCAAAGAAAAAGACAGAATTCTCAGGGCAGCCAGAAAAAAAGAGGACAGTAACTTATAAAGGAAAACCTATTAGATTATTATCGGACTTCTCAGTGTATACCTTACAAGCCAGAAAGGAACAGAACCAAAAACTCAAACTATTAAATGAAAGGACTACTAGCCTAGAATAATGTATACAGCTTAGCTCTCTTTTAGATATGAATAAGAAATTAAGACCTTTCCAAACATATAAGATTTGAGGGAATTCTCAACTACAAGGCCTGCACTACAAGAAATACTGAAAGATGTCAGCTCATTTAAAATAAAATAACAAAACAAAAAATACATAATTAGGAGTAAGGTGACTATCAGGCAAATAGAAGGAGAAGAGTGCAACCCTTACTAAGAACAGGGCATAAACTTAAACAATAAGAAGAGAATTGCTATAGCAAGATAGTAATGAATGTTCAGCATATATAGGGACAAATTGAGATAACAATGACTGAAAAAGGAGGACTCGAAGATGTAAATTCACAAAGGGGAAAGGAGATAAGGCATACAAAGAATATATATATATATATATATATATATATATATATATATATATATATGCTATCCTTTACATATTCATAATGGTAACCACACACTAAAAATTCAGAAATGAAGTATATAACATAAAACAAAAAGAACCAGAGCCAAAACTCACAAAAGACAACCAAAATAAAGAAAACGGAAACACATGGATGAGGAAGCAATGGAAACACTGAGCGACCAGAAAGCAAAAGATAAAATGGCTATAAGAAGACTTCATATTTCAATAATCACCCTAAATGTAAATGGATTGAACTCATCAATAACAAGGCACAGAGTTGCAGAATGGATCAAAAAATAAATCCCAACCATATGCTGCCTCCAGGAGACACGTCTCAGTTCCAAAGACAAGTATAGACTCAAAGTGAAAAGCTGGAAAATGATATTTCAAGTGAATGCCATTCAGAGAAAAGCAGGAGTAGCGGTACTAATATCAGATGAAATAGACTTCAAAATAAAAAAGATAAAGACACTGAGGAGCACTTCATATTGATAAAGGAAATCATGTACCAAGAACACATAGCACTTATTCATATCTATGTTCCCAATCAGGGAGCCCAAAAATATGTAAAGCAATTACTAACAAAACAAAAGGGAGAAACAGATCAAAACACTATCATAGTAGGGGATCTAAATACCCCACTGACAGATATGGACAGATCATCCAAACAGATAATCAGTAAGGGAATAACATCCTTAATTGACACATTAGATCAACTGGACATAATTCACATTTACAGAGCCTTCCATCCTGAAACAGCTGCTTATACATTCTTCTCTAGTGCACATGGAATATTCTCAAAAATTGACCACATACTAGGACACAGAAATAGCCTCAACAAATATAAAAGGGGTGGAATCATACCAACCATATTCTCTGATCATAATTCTTTGAAACTAGAGATCAACTGCAAAAGGAAATCAGGAAGAACCACAAATACAAGGGGATCAACCAACATGCTACTGAGGAATAACCGGGTCAAGGAAGAAATAAAAAGAGAGATCAATAGATACATAGAAATAAATGATAATGATAGTACAACATATCAAAACTTTTGGTACACAGCATAAGCGGTTGTAAGAGGAAAATTCATATCATTACAGGCCTAATTCTAAAAACAAGAATGAGCCTAAATAAACAACTTAATGCTTCATCTTAAAAAACTAGAAAAGGAAGAAAATATGAGGCCTGAAATCAGCAGAAGAAAAGAAATCATAAAAATTGGAGGAGAGATTAATGAAATTGGGAAAAAAAAGTAGAAAAAATAAATAAACAAGAAGTTAGTTCTTTGAGAAGGTTAATAAAATTGACAAACTTCTAGCTAGACTCACTACAGAAAAAAAGAGAAAAAACACAAATAAAATTAGGGATGAAAGAGGGGAAATTATGACTGACATCACAGAAATACAAAGGATCATGCAAGAATTCTATGACAAAGTATATAACACCAAATTAAATAACCTAGAATGGTCCAGTACTTAGAACAATACAATCTTCCTAGACTGAATCCTGAAGAACTGGAAAATCTAAATTAACCAATCAGCAGTATGGAAACTGAAACAATCATCAAAATCCTACCAAAAAGTAAATGTCCAGGATCAGATGGCTTCACCAGTAATTATACCAAACATTCAAAGAAGATTTAATACCTATTCTCCAAAACTTGGTAAAGATAACACAAAAATAAAAAAACTACAGTCCAATATCTCTCATGAAAAAAGATGCAAAAATCCTAAATAAGATACTAGAGAACCAAATACAGTAATATATTAAAAAGATTATACTCTACGAACAGGTGGGCTTCATCCTAGGGGCACAGGGATGGTTCAATATATGCAAATCAATTAATGTGATACACCGTATGAACAAGTTAAAAAATAATAATCATATGATAATATCGGTAGATGCAGAAAAAGCTTTCAACAAGATACAGCATCCATTTATGGTCAAAACACTTATCAAAATTGGTATAGAAGGAAAGTACCTTAATATAATAAAGGCCATCTATGACAAGCCCTCAGCCATCATTATACTTAATGGTGAAAAACTAAAAACCTTCCCTCTAAGATCAGGAACAAGGCAAGGCTGTCCACTATTGCCAATGGTATTCAATATAACATTGGAGGTCCTAGTGAGTGTGGTCATTCAAGCGAAAGATATAAAAGTCATCTAAATAGGAAACAAAGAAGCCAAACTGTCACTATTTGTGGATGATATGATTCTCTATATAGAAAACCCTAAAGACTCCATGAGAACATTACTAGAAACAATAAGCAAATATAGTTAAGTCTCTGGATATAAAATCAACGTTCAAAAATACATAATGTTCTTATACTCTAATAATGAAGTATCAGAAAAAGAAGTGGAAAAAATAATTTCTTTTGCAATTGCAACAAAAAGGATACAATACCTAGGAATAAATTTAATGAAACACGTAAAGGACATATATAATGAAAACTACAAGACTCTATTAAAAAAATTGAAGAAGATACAAAGAAATGGAAAGATATTCTGTGTTCTTGGATTGGAATAATCAACATAGTTAAAATGACCTTATTACCTAAAGCATTATACATATTTAATGCAATCCCCATCAAAATCGCATCAACTTTTTTTTTTAAAAAAAGAAACAGAACAAAAAAATCATCAGATTTGTATAGAAGCACAAAAGACCCGAAATTGCCAAAGCCATACTGAGGGGAGAAAAAAAAAAAATGAGGCTGGAGACATCACTCTGCTTGACTTCAAATTATACTACAAAGAGACAGTAAGCAAAACAACATGGTATTGGCAGCAAAACAGACACATGGACCAGTGGAACAGAATCAAGAGTCCAGAAGTAAATCCATATTGATATGGGCAAATGATTTTTGACAAAAGAGCCAAAAATATACAGCAGAGAAAGGAAAGTCTCTTCAATAATTGGCCCTGGGACAATTGGAAAGCCACCTGCAAAAAGAATGAAATTAAACTATTCTCTTTTACCACACACCAAAATTAACTCAAAATGGATTAAGGACCTGAATATAAGACCTAAAATAATAAAATGCATAGTGGAAAACATAGGAACTAAACCCAAGGACCTTGGACTTAAATAGGATTTTATCAATTTGACCACATAAGCAAGGGAAGTAAAAGCAAAAATAAATGAATGGGACTACATTAAATTGAAAAGCTTCTGCTCAGCAAAAGAAACCATCAACAAGGTAAAGAAACAACCATCCAAATGGGAAATATATTTGCAAGCAACACCTCCAATAAGAGCCTGATATCCAAAATATACAAAGAACTCATACCACTCTATAATAACAAAAAAGCAAATGATCCAGTAAAAAAATGGGCAGAGGACCTTAACAGACACTTCTCCCTAGAGGACATACAAAAGGCCAACAAATATATGAAAAGATGCTCAAGATTGCTAGCTATTAGGGAAATGAAAATCAAAACCACAATGATATACCATCTCACACCTCTTAGAATAGCTATAATCAATAGGACAAGTAATAACAAATGCTAGAGAACATGCAAAGTAAAAGTACCCTTATACACTGCTAGTGGGACTGCAAATTGGTACAGCCACTATGGAAAATATTATGGAGGTTTCTCAAAAATCTAAGAATTGATCTACCATATGATCCAGCAGTCCCTCTACGTGAAAGACTTGAAAACCCATATCTGAAAAGATATTTGCACACTGATGTTCATAGCAGCATTATTCACAGTGGCCAGGACATGGAAGCAATTGAAGTGTCCTACAATGGAGAATTGGCTAAAGAAGCTGTGGTACATATAAACAAAATGGAATATTACTCAGCCATAAGAAGAGATGAAATACTGCCATTTGAGACAACATGGATGGACTGCAAGATAATCACACAATGAAATAAACCAAGCAGAAAGTTGAAAATCACATGATATCACTTAAATGTGGGATATAAACCTAAAAGCAACAAATGAACAGGACAAACAGACAGAGACTCATGGACATGGACTATAGACTAGTGGTTACCAGAGGCTGACGGATGGGGGATGAGGGGGGAGGCTGATGGGGTAAAAGGGGTCAAATATAGGGGGATATGGGGGAGGTTGACGTTGTTAAAGGGGATCGAATATATGGTAGCTGGAGGAAACTGGACTTTGGGTGGTGAACACACAACAGAATATACAGATGTCAAATTATAATGTACACCTGAAAATTATATAATTGTTTAACCAATTTTACCCCCAATAAACTTAAAGAAAAAAAAAGCTAAACATTAATAAAATAGTCTCAGGTACTTTGGGCCTGAGACAGCCACAATTCAATTAAAGTCTAAGAAGTTAATACTTAATTTTCATTGCATTTTCAACAAATATTTAAAATATTTTATTCTTTTCATAGCTGACCACGATAAAATTAAAAAGGTAACCTAAAGAGAAAAGGGGCCAGTTGAATGGAGATGAATGCCAGCAGGGTGGGGTTTGGAGAGGAGGGAGTGAATAGTGGTAGGGCTCATGCTTATAGACTTGCTTCTCTCTTTCTGTAGCTTCTTCGTTTCTGTAGCTCTTTATTGAGTTCATGTTAAGAACACGCAAAACTGCTAAATAGCAAAATTGAAAATATTAACATCTTAAAAGGAACTAAACAATTCAAGAAACAGTTGATGGACTCTTCGCTATGAGTAGCAAGCACCCTAGGAATAGAAGAGTAATGAGGCAGGATTTAGCTGAAAGACACGCAACACAAAAGACACTAAGAACGTAACTAAAAGCAGAGAGTTCTGGGCATCAGAGCAAAACAGCATGAGTGCTAGAAGGCTCATGGGAAGGTAATGACATGGCAAAGAACACTTGCATTCCCTTCAAAGGACTAAGAGAAACTCGGCATCAGTGTCTGCCTATTTACTCCCAGAAGGCAGGCTCCTGAATGTTTTTATGCAACTGTACTTGAGGCTCCACAGCTCAGAAGACACTTAAAGCCTGTCTAAATTGTTATATTCATATTCAGCCTAGAAGTGTCCCTGTAGCCTTTCCTTGCCCATCTGCAAATCTTACCCTTGTGGAGCTGCTGAAAAAAGTTTTCTTTAAATCCTTGCTCCTGAAAATCAGGTGGGTAAATTAAAATCACTCTCTGAACGAGACACAGGATGAACAAAATTTGAGAAAAATATGAAAAGAGAGTTGTTTCACTCAAACCCCCAACTACACCCCATAAACTTATTTTCACATTTCCAAATGTCACATGCCACACTTAAATTAACATGCCTTTCTTCCAAACAGAGAAAAAAAAGTGTCTAATTTGTTCTTGATATTTTAAAATATGCCTGTGATAGAAGTGATTCCTGTAACTGAAAGCTATGGAGTAAGGGAAATTTTTATCTTGAAAGTCTGAAGTTCCTTACACTCTGGACTCCATGTTCCTGTGTGTGTTGGGGGAGGGGTGGGCATTATCCAATCACTCAACTCTCCAGGACTCATTGCTCCATTTTCTCCCAAATCATAGCACTTGGAAAGTCACTATTGTCAAAATCACTGGGGAAAGAAAGCCTTTAGAAAGCAATTGATACTTTATAGCTCAGAACTCCAGGACCCTATGATTGCTTTGGAGGTGAAGATCCAACTCCTATCCTCTAAAACATGGTAGCTGAAAATGTCGTGTTGGTTTAAATTCTAACTCCTCATGGGAAAAGTCCATAAAATGGCAAACATGATAAAATTGAAGCTAAATAGCTGAAAAAAGCTAAACGACTGTCTCAATTCCATATGAACAGAACAGCTGGCATGACAGTTTTTCTAAAATGAGTGTGCAGGACCCCTGCCTTCCCTTTAGAAACTCTCTCAGCTGGTGTGAAGATAGAGAATGAGAATCACACCACCATATCCAAACAAGATTGCATTAGTGTCAGTTACAGCTATTCACAGATTTCACAAATGTTTAAAATAGGTTTTTTATTGCATCAAACGTAGGTGGTGGAAGGCAGGACCTCGGCATCAGATTTTACAACTAAATCACCATACTGTAAGAAACACTCTTTATCCCACAAATCAAAATCTCTGAGAGTATGTCTCAGGAATCTGCAGAGATTCATTCAACAAATATGTTTTGAGCATTGGCTTTGTGGCAGGCACTGTGGTTGGTGTCAGGGATCTGACAGTATCATGGTTCCAGTCTTTACTGAACTTGGGCATGACCTGCATAGGGAGTAGACATCTTAATGTATGTCTTTAATGCCATATTTTTACTAAGGGTCTGAGGAACAAAAACCTCATACAACTAGCTAAATATTTGAAATTTTTTCTTAAGGTTTCTTTTCTTTCTTGTTCCTGTTCTCTTTGCTTGGATGACTGCTCTAAGAAAAGTCTTGTCCAAGATACCGTCTCAACTTTATGATCTTTTCACATGCCCCATAAACCACCTTGATGCTTCATTTTCATTACTATAAGCTTTCCTGGGACAGAAATACATATTATAACAAGAAGCACAAAACAAAACAACGTCTTCCTGATCTACATGGAAAAATAATACCTTATCAACTTTAATCCAACTGCATTAGTCTTCATAAAAAGTAAATGACTATGTGAGATTGTCTGAAAAACAGACATAATTTTAGTTTAAGTTTCTGCCTTCGGGAAACCAAGCAGCCTGAATCATAAGGTGGATCAAAGAAAAAGGGTATGTGCTCTCCCACTCACAAACCCCAATTTTCTGAACCTTTCGTGATGGCAATTCCAATCTTGATGAGAGACTAATATTTCTAGACTAAGAGACACTAGAATAACATTTTTGAAAATGTTGTCAATGGGTCACCTGCATCAGCATCATTTTGAAATGATGCAGAATCCCAGACTTTACATAAGCATTCTGAAGTAGATTAACTGCATTAATGAATATAATTAATGGCCTCTTTACAGCCTTGCCCTTTGCCCTATAATTTTGTAGACCCCTCCCACCCTGAATCAGAATTCAGCCATGTGACTTGCTTTAGCCAATGAACTCTTAGCAAATTTAATACAAACAGAGACTTTAAAAGTTCATGTGCATTTCTACTTGTTCTCTTGCATGACAGATTTGCTTGCTTAGACATGTGCCACACCATGAGAACAAGCCTGGACAAATTTTCTCAAGGATGTTAGGCCACATGGAGTATATACAAGTCAAATCAGCTGAGGCCACCCTAGAAACGCCAACCCCTAGCTGAACCACCAGCTGACTGCAACTGAGTCCATCTATGACCAGCCAAGCCTGGCCCAGATTAACAGAACCTTGTAGCCAACTTTTCCACCAGCAGTGCACAACAGTTTCAATTTCTCCACATCTTCACCAACACTTATTATTTTCAGGTTGAGGTTGTCTTTCTTTCTTTCTTTTTCTTTTT
The DNA here is from genome assembly GCA_004027375.1 of Macroglossus sobrinus. Classification (NCBI taxonomy): domain Eukaryota; kingdom Metazoa; phylum Chordata; class Mammalia; order Chiroptera; family Pteropodidae; genus Macroglossus; species Macroglossus sobrinus. The sequence goes on from PVKZ01003275.1 coordinate 145,120, forward strand.
CTTTCTTTCTTTCTTTCTTTCTTTCTTTCTTTCTTTCTTTCTTTCTTTCTTTCTTTCTTTCTTTCTTCTTTCTTTCTTTTCTTTTTCTTTCCTTCTTTCTTTCTTTTCTTTTCTTTTTCTTTCCTTCCTTCTTTCTTTCTCTCTCTCCCTCTCTTTCCTTCTTTCTTTTCTTCTTTCCTTCTTTCTTTCCTTCTTCCTTCCTTCCCTCTCTTTCCTTCCTTCTCTCTTTCCTTCCTTCTTTCTTTCTTTCATTCTTTCTTTCTTTCTTTCCTTCTTCCTTCCTTTTCTTTTTCTTTCTTCCTTCTTTTTCTTCCTTCTTTCTTTCTTTCTTTCCTTCCTTCCTTCCTTCCTTCCTTCCTTCCTTCCTTCCTTCCTTCCTT
>PVKZ01003276.1:0-145144 GCA_004027375.1 Macroglossus sobrinus
GTTTACATACAGGACCTCATTTCACCTTCACAGTGGACTCCATGAGGAAGTGTTTCTCTCTGCACTTTACAGATGAGGAAACAGAAAGGGCCATCTGCCCAACGGTAATGATGAGCAAGTGGCTGAGAGCCAGGGTTTTAACCTGAGTCCATCTGGTTTTAAAGATGTGGTCTTAACAAGTCCCTAGAGAAATATGCATGTAATGAATACAATAATAACATCAGGATACCTGAGGCCAGGAGAGAAAGTGGCTGAGCTCTTCCACAGGCCGACCAAAGATATAAAAACATTTCATAGATTTATTGTAGCTTTGTTGGGGAGGTAAGGAGATGGGTGAGATGGTCTAATTGTGTCATATCCTTCTAGCCCTTGCTCAAAGCTGACTTGCTCTTGGAGTCTGCAAATTATTCAAATCATGTTTCTTGGCTCAAGCCTTTGTTTTGATGTCTCCTCAGAAGCTATGTATATATGCTATTATTTGGCTTATATAATTTTGAGCACAAATTAAGTTTCTTCTATATGTATATTTTTCACTCAACACAACTAAATTTATTATTTGAAAAAAGTACATGTATATGATAAAAATGCAAATTATTCAAAGGTGTATATAAAACCAGTAGATCTCCCTCTTCGTGAGACATCCTTCACTTCTCTTGTCTCCCCTCCCTAGTTTCTTGGGTTTCTTTCCAGAGATATTCTCTATTTATTTAAAAGTGTATCTACAAGTGTATCTGCAAAAGGAACATATGTATACTATTTAGCGGCCTTATTTGACTTCATTTAACAATGTATCTCTGAAGAGATTGTTGCCTGTCAGCACACACAAAAACACTTCGTGCTTTGGGCTTGTTTGAATAGGACTCCATTGTATGAATTACCAGAATTTATTTGCCCTATTGATCGAGGTTGTTTCTAATAATTTGCTATTACTGACAGTGTTGCAATGAGTATCCCCACACATGTGTCTTTGCATGCACATATGATTCCACTGGAAAATAAATTTCTGTAAGTGGGGTTGCTGAGTTGAAGGCGTGTATATCTTTATTTTTTGATACGTATATCATCCAGTGTTGAGAGTGCCTGTCAGCCCCACCAGTCTGCCATCATCTCTAGGTTTTATAACTTCTAGTAAAACACCTGCAGCTACCCATAGTACTCAGTATACTGCCCTACAGACAAAAGATATGTAAGCAAAGTGGCTAATTAACATGCATCTTAGTAGGAGTTTGGGAGGTTTGTCAGACAGTCTGCCTCAGAGAGCACAGATGTATCTGCGTAAAACATTCACACTTTCAGACCCAGAGAGGGTGAAACTCAATCTTTTGGCAGCAAATACTAAAGAACATGTACTTGAGATTGTAAAGTCACAGATTCTTCACAATCAGAGAGCTCGCATTGTTCACAAAAATTAAAGAGATTAAAGTCCACTTTTCCAAGTTATATTCTCTGTCACATGCTTACCTCTCTACAATGCTGTTTGCATGAAATAGACCCGGTTTGCACTGAATTCCATTACTTGCTCCCTTTCCAGTCACACACTATACATGTTTTTCATCACATTTGCAGCTCTATTGAACAAGATGTTTTATTTTCTGCTTTAAATTTCATACATTTTTGGATTAGGTCATTCAACAATAACCCCTTTTCTACTTGTTACCGTATCCCAATGTCTGGCATGGTGCCTGTAACATGAATGAATGAATGACCACAGACAGCCTATTGATAAGGAAGACCTGGTCTTGTAGTCCCTGGTAAGACAACCCAATGACCCAGTAATTCTACCCCAAGGTGTAGACCCAGAGGAAGTGTGTACATTTGTTCTCCAAAAGATGTGTACAAAAATTCTGATGACGGCACTATTTGTAATAGCCATAAATTAAAGCAACCTAAATATCCATGAACAGTAAAACGGATAACTAGATTGTTGTAATTTTTAATGGACAGTGAAAAATAATACAGCAGTGAAAAAATAACAAAGTACCATTATTCGCTATAACATGGATACATTGCATTGAGACAGAGTCACAAAAGAGAATGCACTGTCTGATTTCAATTATGTGAAACTCAAAGTCAGGCTGAACCACGGTCAGAATGGTAAGAATTCTCATGACGTTTGGAGAGGGGACAGTGACTGGAAGGGGGCAAAGGGGTTCTCGGGGTGTTGGTAATGCTGTTTCTTGTTCTGCGTGTAGGTTTTTAGAGTTATGTTCAGAGCATAGAAATTCATAAAGCTAGGTCTGTATGTGTGTTCTACATCAGTAAAAAGCTCACTGGAAAAAGGAAAGACAGTTCCTCTATTAGCTGATGCTGGATCTCAGGCCGGGAGGGTGCTCAGAGCACAGCCTTTAACTCCGCTGCTGTGTTTCTGCTCTCCCAGCGCACGTCAGCAGTGGCAGCCATCATGTTTCTCTCTCTGTTTCTGTCACGATGTTCCCCTTGCATAGAAGGAAACCCCCATTTATCTATTTAACCTGTTCTGTAACTGCCACAGGAAGCCTTCCCTGATTACTACTACTCATGGTAATTTGCCCCGTTCCTGTTTCTAACACCTGTTATTGTTTCTGGGGACAGGAGTAGTTGCTGGAACATTTATTTGGCTGGGCAGGCAACGGAATTTCCTAAGGAAGCATTTGAAAAAGAACTATTTAATATTAAATTTACTTACCATAAATTGATTTTTAATTCATGAAACAGACTCCAACTTTTGTAATAGAGCCTGTAGGAATTAAAGGCAGGCAGATATTCTTGTCTAGTGATTCTCAGTGGGGTGGGTGGATCTTAGCATCCATGTGTGGGGGATACTGGGAGATGGGGGTGGAGAGTGCAGACTATGAAGAGATGCTCAGAAGAAGATGCAAATTACACCCATAGATGAGACACTACTACATACCCACCATAATGACTAAAATGTTTAAAGACCGAAAATACCAAGTGATAGCGAGGATGTAGAGAAATTGGAACCATTGTTTATTGCCAGTGAGACTGTAAAATGGCACAGCCACTTTGGGAAATGATCTGGCAATTTCACACAGAAAAGTTACCCACAGAGTTCACATGGCCCAGCAATTCCACTCCTGGGTCTATGCCAAGGGAAATGAAAATGTATGTCTGCATGTAGGCTTGTACGCGAATGTTCACAGCAGCATTATTCGTAACAGCCTCACAGTGGAAAAACTCAAATGTATGTCAGCTGATGAATGCATGAACACAATGCAGTCTCTCCATATGATGGAATATTACTTGGCGGTACAAAGGATCGAAGTGCTCACACATGCTACGGGGACTCCTGTGCACTGTTCGTGGCAAGGTAGAATGGAACAGCCATTTTTGGGACACTGGCAATATCTACTAAAGTTAAATATCTGGGTATATGTTGTGAAATATCTACTAAAGTTAAATATATTTCCCCTCCCCCGCCATGACCACGCCGGCCTACTGCTAGTTGTATATCAAGAGCAGGGCGTACAAGTGTCCACAGAAAGACATTTGCAAGGACATTCATAGCAGCTTTATTCATAATAGTTCTACACCGGAAGCAACTCAGTTGTTTCCATCAGCTGGCAAAAAGAGAAAGAATACGTAGTACATTTGCAATGGAAAACCAGTCAGAAATTTTAAGAAACCACCTCACACAGTATAAATCTCACAGTTACATTGGGTAGGAGAAGCCAGACACAAAAGAACATCTACAATGTAATTCCATTGACGTGAAGTTCAAAATCAGGCAAAACTAAGACTCGATATTAGAAAAGTGGTTACCTTGTGGGGAAGGTGTAGATCAGGGAGGGAGGTGTATGCGAGAAGCTTTTTAGGTGCTGGAAACATTCTGTGTATCGTAAGATAGTGGTTAAATGGCCGTGCGTGTATGTTAATGGGACTAGTCGCCTTTATGTACTTTATTGTATATGTCTTATTTCACAATAAAAACTCATCAAACATTATTTTATGAAAAATGTTATTTAAAATTATGTTTCTATATTTAAAATGTTCCGTTAAATTTAAAACATTTAAAACCAATTTTAAACTTGTCTTGGTTTTCAAATTAGTTGTAAGCAAGCTGAGTCAGGGACCCTGGCCTGTTCCTGTCTGGGGGTCTCCCCCAAGCTGATAAAAGACCCAGCTCCTTAGCTGGGCTCTTCCTTCATGTCAGCAGACACGATACGGGGCCCAGGGCACGTGCCCAGTTTCAACAGGGCCACTGCAGTCAGGCTGTCCTTCTCCTAAAGGAAACACAGTCAACGGTGCCACGGGATCTTCAGACACAGTGTCCCCCCAAGGGAATCTGGCTGAGGAGCTTTGTGAGGCATGGGCTGTCCCATGCGTCTGTCTGTCATTCCTCAGTGGGACACGGGAGACCCGTGATGGGAGCCCAGACCAGAGGCACTGAGTGAATGGGAAGGGCCCGTTCTGCTGCAGAATTAGAAGGAAGTGTTTGCAACGTCCCACACCTGCTCAGAAACCTTCAGGCAGCCGAAGGAGGTAACCGCTGCGGGTGACGTTTCTGGCCAGATGTGGGAAATCAGATGGACGTCGGCTGAGTGTAGCCTGGTCTCGTGAGGACTGACTGAGGGCAGATCCTGCACACGTCTGAGTCACGCTGTGTCTGTGTAGCTGCGTTAGTCCCGCTGAGGGCTCTTGAAATCTTGCCTCGTTTTTAAGAAGGGTTTTGACCAAGAAAACTTCGCAGGAATCTGCAATCTGCGAGGGCATTTGTTCAGCAAACATTCACTAGGTGCTTTCCATGCATCAGTGTGTGCCAGGCAGTGTCCTGGACACTGGGCATCCCACAGCGAACAGAACAAAGTCCTCCTCCTCGTGAAGCTGTGTTCATCCCTAGTCTCCTTGCAAAGTAGGAGCGTTTCGTTGAGCTGCCTGATCTCTTGACATCTCAGACCTTTTTACATAAGGGAGAAGGCCTTACGTGTAGGCGCAAGGAAGAAAGGAAGTAGAGAAGAAAGCCTTCTAGATAGAAGTGGATTGGAGGACTAGTCTGGTGGTGGGAAGGGGAGAGCAGTGGAGCCTGAAAGAATTTCAAGGTCAGTGTGAGTCCCAGCCTGGGCCACTTCCGGGAGGGTATGGCTTTGGGCAACTTGATCTGTAAAACTTTGGTCTATAAACTGTAGAGTAATGGCTGCCAGCAGGATTGTTGCAAAGATGAACTGAGACGGCTTAAGTCAAGTCCCTGGCTGTGGAGCTGTGAGGCTCCCCAAGTACACCACACACAGCAGAGAGAAAGCTCACCCAGCAGCCCCAGCTGTGCTGTCTCCTTGCTCCCGGCCCCAAGCGCCCAGACCTGCTCCAGCCTCCCTTGATCCTCAGCAATGCAGAAGCGTCTGGGAACTGGAATGCTTGGGCAGCTTGGCATTTCTGGCCAACTGCTGAGCTGAGACGGGACAGGTTCGTCCCCAAGCCCCGGCCAAAGAAGCAAGTCTGGTCGGAGGCCTCAGGGCCACTTGTCCCAGAGTTGTAGAAAGAAGGCTGTTCAGGATTTTGTAAAAATATGTGGTGTGGGTGTGTGTTTGATGACCTTGACTGTGGGTGGGGGTGCAGCCATGTTGACCTGGGAAGGTTGGGATGCTCTTGTTTCTGGTGGATTCGTGTAGTGTAGTTTGTCAGGCCTGAGTGGTGGGGAGGAAACTAAATTGTTTTTCTGGGATTGGGTGTTTTTAAGCCAGTCACACCCGAACGGACTGGGCAGACCTGGGCCCCTGAGTTAGTACCAGCTGGGTATGAGTGTTTTACGGGCGAGGGCGGGGTCTGGGAAGAGAAGGTGACCGAGGTCCAGCTGGAGAGGGAGGCAGCCGGGGAGCGAGTGGGGGCAGCCCTTTCTGCAGAGCTGGGTTAAGGATCCACCAGACCTGGAGCCCACCTTCCTGCCTGTCCCCTCCACAGCTTCCTCTCCTATGGGGTGGCGGGGACTGTGTGTGGGGGACAGTTTGTGGCTACCTTGACCTCTGCTGGGAGTAGACTAGAGACTCCTTCCTGGGCTAAGGTGACTTGGATCCTGCTTACCTTCATTACTCTTCTTACTCATGAGGACGGCGGTAGATATATCATTACTTGTGTGAAACATGTAAACACATTTGCTCCAGCGGGCAGTGTTCAGCAGATACATAGGACAGCCACCCACCTTAGCTCTGGTGAGCTCTGAGAGAGGATGCAGAAGCCCGCTGGGACCAGCTGGGGAGCAACGTCCTCAGCAGTCCCCGGTGTTAGGAGCATCTGTCCAGGGTGACATGGCTCTCGTTATCTGGAGTTCAGGTCCTTCTCGACCTTACTGTCCACACTTGTCCCTTCCTTTGGTTCTGTGGCATTCAGCTGGGCTTTCCTGAACTTCCCAACCGAGATGGTGGTGGCTCGTACCTCTGCTTCCCTCAGCAGCTCCCTGACACTCCCTCCGGCTTGCCCGGCTTCTCCAGCGTTTCCCACCCCCATCAGCACATTCTTCTTCCTTGCCTTCCATGCCAGTTTTCCTCTGGGACCTTCTCACCTCTCCCTGGACCAGAGGCTCCTGTGAATAAGCTGAAAGTGTGTTTATGTATGTGTGTATATATATGTGTGTGTGTGTGTGTATGTGTGTGTGTGTGTGTATATATATGTGTATATATGTCTCTATATGTGTGTGTATATATATGTATGTATATATGTATATATACACACATATAGAGACATATATACATATATATATACACACATATAGACATACATACATGTGTGTGTGTGTGCGTGTGTGCGTGTGTGTTTATGTCTATATGTGTGTGTATATATATGTATATAGAGACATATATATATGTATATATACACACATATAGAGACATATATACACATATATATACATACATATAGACATACATACATGTGTGTGTGTGTGTGTGTGTGTGTGTATTTAAACTTAAGTTAAAATATACTTGACTTATGGTATGAATTTAAGGTGTATGATGTGTTAACTTGACCTGTGTATATATTGTAATATGATTGCTATCGTGGTGATTAGCACCTCTATCACACCACATAATTATCCATTCTTTTTAGTGGTTGGAATCATTAAGTTCTAGTTTCTTAGCAAGGCTGATGATTATGATACTGTTCTTTATGTTCATGGTACTATGCATTAGATCTCTAGAATTTATTTACCATTCGTTGTAAGCCTATACCTTTAAGCAACATCTGCCCTATTGTGCTACCCCCATTTTCTGGTAACCACCATTTTTACTCCATATTTTTACAAATTCGGCTTTTTTAGATGCCACACATAAATGATAGCATACAGCACTTACTCATCTTTCTGTCTGGTTTATCTCACTTAGCACAATGTGCTCAAGCTCCACCCCTGTTGTCGCAAATGGCAGGATGGCCTTCTTTCTCATGGCCGATTAGAATTCCATCGCACGTGTTTTTATACATGCCACATCTTCCTTATCCATTCATGCACTGATGGGAACTTTGTCTTGGTTACTGTGAATAATGCTGCAGTGGACATGGACGTGCAGATATTTCTTTGATATCCCGTTTTCATTTCTTCCGAATATATACTCAGAAGTGGGATTGCTGTATCATATAGCACACATATTTGAGATACCTTAGGATGGATTCAGTTAAGAGAAGAAACTGTCTATAGAAGTATCACAGAAAGCATGAAAAATAAGGACATACAGATTTTGGGCTCTGTCATCTTCCCAGGTTTTGGATGTGTGTATCCAGGGGCCTGCAGCCATTTCCACGTTATGTCCCCTGGCACCAAAAACTTTGTGTGCCTGAATTTGAACTTATCATCCTCTTGCCCTCTCTTCTCCTGTTGCACGTGACTCTACCATTGACTCAGAAAGCAAGAGGATATCCTCACAAGGCGTGAGAGAGAAGACAACTTGCTTCCGGTCATGGGTACCAAAAATAGAGCAAGGATTTGAACCCAAAGCCCGTCTAGCCACTGTCCACCATCAAGCCGCAGTATCTTCCGGATCTCAGTGGTTGCACGGGCTGAGAGGGCGCTTGGGGTTCTCTTACAGGCTCGTCTATGCATGAGTCCTGTTCAAGCCTTTTGCCCTACCCCTGGCTATTCAGGGGAGGGCCCCCATGGTTTTGCCTCTGGCTCAGATCTTGACTCACAGCCAAGGTCTCTGTCCACATAGTTCAGTGTTTCTTGTTCACACGTTTGTTGACATTATCCTTTGAGAATGACTCGTGTTGGGCACAAAAAGAATTATGTCATCTCTGCCATGATGGCCTTTTGGACTGTCTTTCGTGGTGCCAAGATGAAAGATCTTCAGGGACCTTGTACTGCTCCAGGGATGGGGTAGGGATGGGAGGGGGTTCTGGTAGAGAAATGGATGGATGGCATGAAATAATCTATTCCACTCACAACATCCCATAGCAGATCATAAGCCCGTTGGCTTTCATTCCTTCCTTGTTCTTCCCTTGCTATGTTCCGTGTCCCGGGTGCTGATCCCTGCAGCTGCACCTTCTGCACCTGCTGTTGAGTTTGACCAGCACAAGGTGCTGGCGGGAGCTTGGAGGGTGGAGGAAGGGAGATGCCATTTCTGCCCTTCCTCTGTAGCTGATGGCATCTTCAGCAGTGGCTATCCTCCAGGGCTCTACCTACCTCCTCCTATCCGCACTATCTTTTGTTTGTCTTCTCACTGGTATATCAAATACCCTGGATTAAATTTTTTTTGTTCTAAGCACTTGGAGTGGTTTTGCTTTTCTTAATTGGGTCCTGACTAATATAGCTATCCAGAGCCTCTCCTTCTGTTCTGACCTGACACATACCACTCTGTGGTTATGATGCTTTTCCGTGTATGTCTTCTCCAATAGCCGTGACCTTCTCAAGGGCAGGCTTCATACCTGATTCAATGCCAAGTCCCTGTTGCCTCTCCATAGCTGTTAGCTGCGACATGCTCAGTTAATGTTTGATGAGTGAATGAAGGATAACATGTGGCAGGGTCTGAAAACGCACAAGAAAACCAGAATATGAAACATACAAAATTTGTGCAGTAGTCAAGATTCACCATGTGGAAATATTGATGTATGCTCCCCACTCCCCATCCAAAATAGTAGTAATAAACTAAGCTTATAGTCCAGAATACAGATTTTTAACACATAGATTTGAGGGTGTGTCAGTTATCTACCCCTACGTTGTAAGCCGCTCCAGAATTTAGTGGCTTAAAACAACAATTGACTATTTCTCGTGATTCTGTGGGTTAGTGGCTTCAGCTGGCCTTGCTTGGGCTCACTCATCAGTACATTTGGTAGTGGTTCAGCAGTGCCTGGTACCGGTTGGTTCAGCTGCGACTGACTGGTTCTGAATGACCTCACTCACATGTCTGGGGCCTCAGAAGAAATGGCTGAGACGTCCTGTCCATTCTCTCCACCTGGAATCCCACCCCCAACGAGGCTAGTTTGGACTTGTTCAAGAGGTGGCAGTGTTCCCTCTGAGGCCTCTTGGAGCAAAGACTTGGAAGGTTCACAGCATCACTTTCTGTGTATTCTGTTCCAAATTAAGTCACCAGCCCAGTCAGTTGAGACTCAGGGGATGGCGGAAGAAGACTCCACCTCTTCATGGGAGGGGCTTCAAAGATCTGTGGCCATACTTAATCTACCACACAGTAGTTACTCTCATTACAAAACATTCTTTATTAAAAGATTCAATACAGTCGTACCTTAAATAGAGCCTCCTGGAGTGGATTTAAAACGTGACTCAGTAACTCAAGGCCCACAAAGGAGCTACCCACTATCACTGATTTTCTTAGTTCTTTGCCTAACCACCAGATGGCGGCATTGCTCAGTCAACCTGGAGTATTTCAAGGTCAGCACCGGATGCCACCTGGAGATGAACTTAAAGCTGAGGGAATCCTGTAATCCTGCGTGGGTGGATATGGGCTCAGCGGTGCTGACCACAGAGGGGGCCTAGGATGAGGACTGTAATCAGCATTTACTGCCCCTCTGGAAAAGCAAATACCAACTCTTTACCCCTTACTCTTACAGAACTGGGAACAAAGATCAGTGAAGCCTCTTCATCTCCCGGAATGGAAGGTTCTGTAAATATCTGCAAATAAGATGATGCAAATATCATCTCATTACAGTAGACACAATCACAAAGAAATATTGCTCGTGATAAAGTAACGTTTGCATACTCATGAACTGCCTATCAAAATTACATTGCATTGATTTCATTACAACATTGTAAATCATTCTGTGCCAGTGATTTCTCTGCCCTCTGCAGTTGTTTGTAAACTTAAAAAATGACAATATATGCAAAAACTGATGGCACCTGCTGAGATCCAAAGTCTAGTTCATTATATTGTGCCAGCGTCGGGTCCTGGTTTTGATAAGGTAATGTGGCTTTATATACGATGTTGCCATTGTGGGAAGCTGAGTAATAGGGACAGAGACCTCCCTGTGCTATTTTTGCAACTTCCTGTGAGTCTATAATTATTTCAGAATAGAAAGTAGAAAACAAATGTTCTTTATAAATAACCCTCACCTGGTTGTGTATTCCTGGTATTGGCATTGTTCTTCGAGAAAAGAGGGTTGAGCATCAATTAAAAATATTTTTTTGAGGGCGGTGGTTGTTCTGCAAGGGTAGCACCCTCTCCTCCCCATTCCAGCCCACTGCACTCCCACAGCGCCCCTGCGGACTCTCAGAGCACCTGCTTGACCAGCAGGTCGTCTGTGCAGAGGACCTGGAGCCAGGGACGGGGAAGTGACCCATCTTCCTTCCTCCCTTCTGTCCTGTGAGCACTTTTCCCACTTGGTGTCTAAGATGTCTTAAACTCCTCGCAAGCTCCTAGCAAGGCAGTTTTATTCCTGTTTTGTGGACAAGATACTAACTCTGAGGGGTTGGGGGTCTAGTGGAGTCATGGACCCAAGGCTAGCAGGCAGGCCTTGACTTTTAACCTAGGTTTCTCTTGCTAATTCCTAAGTAGACTAAAAAGAGAAAAAACTTTTTCAAGTGAAGTAATAAAACTTCTTTCGAAGTTTACGTGCTCAGACCCTAAGCCATTATTTCGTGCGCTTTTATTTATTGGCTTGCGCTATTAGAATGTAACCTAGAACATTCACATGGTGTTTGAAGCAGAGAAATGAAACTTTCTCTCATAGGTAAGTGAAGAAAATGGTGTTAACTCCCCTCACCCTATCTCCCATCAATGAGAAAACAATAGGTAGCAATTAGTTTAGTAGTTTTGTGGCTAAAAGGCATTTCCCGAGATTGAATCAAGGGTCAAAGGAGATTGTTATGTTTTGCTGGAAGAACAGTGGGAACTTTTTAGATAAAATGCACCCGAAAACTGAAGAAGTGTAAATAGCAAGCATCCTGCATGCTTTTCGGTTTCTGTCACTCCAATGAAGTCATAAGCCCTATGGGCGGTTCTGCCTGCATCCTGCCCAGTCTGGGTGTGGAGACCAAGGCCAGCATGCGTGAAGTCACAGAGAGCAGCACAGGGCGCCAATGCCGTTGTGCCAGGCCGTTTCTGGACCTGTGGGCCACTGAGGCCTGAATCACTCAGTGGAGGTGGCAGGGATGATGCACTGGACTTGAGCTGGGTATAAAGATGTAGGGAGATCTCTCTCTGCAGACTCGAAATGGTAGCGAAGAGCTGGGCTTTTCAAATCAACTCTTTTAATCGCACTTTCCAGCTCTGTGCTCCTGGAATGATTACTTCTGTCTTCTTGGGCTCAAGTGTTTTTTGTTTGTTGTTTGTTTGTTTGTTTGTTTGTTTTGTTTTTGTTTTTTTGTGGTGTAATACTCATAATATACCACTTACTATTTTAACCATGTTAAGGTCTACCATTCGGTGTCATTACGTGCATTCTTCATGGCGTGCGGCCATCAACCCCATCTAGTTCCAGAACTTTTTCACTGTCCACACAGGAAACCCTGCACTCATCAGCAGTCCCTCCCTCCTCCCCAGCTCCCAGTAACCACTAAGCTGTTTTGTGTTCCAGGGGATTTGCATGCTGCGGCTATTTTATGTAAATGGAATCATACAATATGTGGCCTTCTGTACCTGGTTTCGTTCACTCTGCACAGTGTTTTCGAGGGTCATTCGTGTTGTTTAGCCTCAGTTTTACATTCTGAAAGATGACACTGTGGGGCATGGCTAGAATAAAACAGTTCACGCCCTTAAAGGCGCTTGTCTGCTGGAGAAGACAGGTGTGTATCTGGCTCATTCTGATACAAGGTGGTGGCACTAGAGATATAGAAGAGAGCACCAACATGACACCAAGTTCAGGGACGAAAACATACATGTTTTGAGTAAATGCAGTTGGTCCGGGGTGGACAACGCATGAGGCCTGTGGGGAGACGAGGTGGGAGATGAACTCAGTTCAGAGCTGAATGCCTTTCTGCGAAGTCTGGACTTACTCAGTGAAAACCAGGAGCTGTGGAAGGTTTTAAGCAGAGGTCTGAGGTGTTCTACCTTGGCATTGTAGACTTCATTTGGGCCTGGGAGTGATGGGAGGGGGCATTAGCATACCCCAGGCAAGAATGCTGACCGGGGCATTGGCAGCAGGCATAGCCAGGAGTAGATGAGTTTTTCAGTCATAGTGAGGATGACTGAGAAGAATCTGGTCTCTGTTTGAGTGTGGGGGTCCGAGGGAGACGAGGAGGTGAGGTTGGGCCCATGGGATCCACTAGGAGGCCCTCCTGTCCAGCGTGCTGTTCAGCCTGTCTCCTTTCTGCTTTTTCCTGCATTGGGCTGGACGTGTCCCAAGCCAGGTTGCTAAGTAATAAATGAGTTTTAATGACACCATAAGAGAAGGCTTTATGGGTCTTCCTGGCATAGACCAGCTAACGGCTTATCCCGTCTTCTCAGCTTGCCCTAGTCCTTTAAGCCAACCATGCAGAGATTTTCATTCTCTGGCCTTAGTACAAACTTCCTTCAAGGGCTTCGGACTTTTCAGAGACTAAGCAGACAGTCCCTTATCCCGGGCCCATGCTGCAATGGCACTTGGGACCATGGACCATTTGCTTAGAGGTCGGAAGTTTGCCTGCGATGATGCGGCAGGTAGGTGGTGGGCCGGGATTTGAAACCAGAAGCCCTGCTTCGAGAGGAGCAGGATCCCTCTTCTTGCTCTCTGCCTTGCACTCTGTGCCCCTGGGGAGTGCGTCACTGCCTGCAGTCACTCTGGTTTCACCCCAGATGCGAAGCATTACTCATTTTCCCTCTTTCCAGCTGTTTGCTTGGACAAGGCTGAGGCAGGTTTGGAGTGGGTGGTGACAGTCTTCTTGTCTCCTGACATGAGTGCTTCAGGCAAGTGAGCTGAGTGCCGAGGAAAATGAGTCAAGGGGAGTAGGGGATGGCTTAGCCAGTGGCAAAGGGAACAGGAACTTGAGTGTAAGAAGGGAGCCTGGACGCAGTCCTGTTTCTCTCTTCCCCACCACAGGCATGTTCTCATCAGGACTGAATGGAGGGCCTGGTGGTTTTGTGTGGTACAGCCTCAGGGGGACCGGTCTGGCCACATTCCCAGGAATTGCATTCCTGCTGAGAAGCCAGAAGGCGTGTGGCATCACTCCAACCAAACTGTGTGAGCAGCGACCCCCTCCTGCCTCTGGGGTGCTGCTCTGCACAAAGCACTAGGTCCTTGTGCATCCAAAAAAAAAGTCAGTGACCCATTCAGGGGCCAGTTAATCTCTCCAATTAATTCTCGTTCATATGAGATGAACAAGGAGGGGAAGGATAAACCGTCTCCAGAGGGTAGCCAATTCTCAAATCCCTGAAAGAATTCACTTTTTAAGAGTTGGAATCCTTCTGTTTTCTTCACGAACCCCCCAAAGCCTCACTATGTGAACCACCATAAAGTGAAGTAGGTACACATACACACACACACACACACACACACACACACACACACACACCACGTATCTTAAAACCATTTGGCCAAATGTTGCCCCAGCATCTACTGCTTTTGCAAGGGTCAGAGAATCAGGAAGTGTCAAAATAAAGATCAAGCATTACCAGACATTTACTGCGTGTTTGCTGTGTGACAGCACTGTGCCATGGTAGATGGAAAGATGTATGAGATTTAGGCCTTGCTCTGAAGGAATGTACTAGCTGGGAAGATGCCATCTGAGAATACAAAAAAGGCAGCTGCTGTCCTGTGGTCAGTATCATGCTTGGTTAGAGAAACCATAGAAACAGTCCCAATTAGAGCCACAGATAAGGTAAGGACACTAGCAACCACCACTGCTGTTCAGCATTATGCTGGCGAGGACCTAGCCCATGCAACAGGACAAGAAAAAGAAACTAATGTGTAAGGATGGATAATAAGAGACAAAGTTCTTGTTATGTGAAGATATATGAGTATGTACCTTTGAAATCCAATAGTTTTCTAAGGTATTCTATATAATAAAAGAGATAAGCAGAGTTGCAGAATATGGTATCAACATACAAAAAGCAATAGCATTTCTGTACAGCAGTGGTAACCTATAGGGGATGTTATAGGAAAAAAGATGATGTTCATATAACAACTAAACTGTAAGATACCTAGGGAGAATTAAATAAAAAACGTATAGGTTTTAATGGAGAAAATTCGAGTATATACTAAATGGACAATGACATGTTCATAGATGGGACAACTTACTAGCATAAAAGCATCTCATTTAAGACCATTCTAAACAAAATCCCAACAGGATTTCTCTTAGAATTATGCATTTGGAAGAGTAAGCCACATAAATAGGTCTGATATTGCTGGCAGGGGGAGGTGGGGAAAGCAAGGAGATCAATAAAACAGGTTAGAGAGCAGAGAAACAGACCTAAGAATCCCTGTGAACTTGGCACAGAATAGCGGTGCATTATAAACCAGTGGGAAAGGCTGAACTCAGCAGTGACTCATGCTGAGACAACGGGCTTTCTACAGAAAAAGATCCTTATCTCAAAGTATACACAAAGATCAATTTTAGCTAACGCTAAATGTGAAAAACGAAACTTTAACACTGTTAGAAGATAACTCCAGGAGACTATCTTTATGATCTCAGGGCTTAAAAAGAATTTCTTAGAAAAGACCCAAAAAAAGCACAGCTCAGAAGTAAGAAGGTCGACAAACTGAACTGTGTTAAAATATTATTGTGGTGTGTACTCTAAGAACATGGCTTAGAAGTGTACACATAGATATTGCCCCTGGGGCAGAGAGGGTGGGAAGGGGATGAGACGTGGGACTCAACATTATCCATAATGGTCAAAGCGAGGAAGTGTTTACATTGGTTAATTCTGGATGGTGGGAAGATGAGAGCAACTTGCTGTGTTCATAAATATTTTTGTATTTAATTTTTTTTCAAGAAAACACAAAGAGCCCATGCTTCATCAGCACATATACTAAAAAAAAAAAAAGAAAACAGAAAGCAACTGCCAAAGCTGCAGTTGTGTGAGGGAAATCGCCTGGCCCCAAAAAGTCTGGTTCCGGTCCTGGCCCTGCCACGAGCAAGCCGTGACTGTGGGTGAGAACCTTCATGCTGGAAAACAAGAGGATTGGGTTGAGTGCCCGCTGCGGTCCTCTCCCTTGCCAGCTCTCACACTCTCTCTCCTCTCCATGGGAGAGGTGACGACTGCAGAGAAGGACGAAGGTGTGGGGGAGAGTGCTGTCACAAGCGTACTCTGTGCAGGCGACTGCATTCACTTCTCCCTGGCCTGACCTCTTAATCGCAGGCCCTGCTGGGTTTCTGTTAAGCCCTAGACCTTACTGTTTACCTGGACAGGGCAGATCTGGGTTCCTGGCCGAGAAGAGGGCTCCCTACCGAGTGGCAGAGGTTCTTAATTAGCTGGGGCTGATTAGGAGTGGCCTGCTGCTGACATTGCTGTGCCAGCTTAATTGGTCTCCATGATTGCTCTGAAGTCATAGCCTGAGAAAGAGCCAAGAGGTACACCTTCTCATGGTGGCATGGGGCGGGGGAGGATGGCAGAGGTCTCTAGCGGGGTACCAGTGTTTTGATCACGGTGATCATCTACGGGCTGGTAACATAGAAACACTGGTCTTAGGATCTAGCCTCCGGTCTTGCTGGCCTGTTCTGCCTCGGTTTTCTTACCTGTGAAATGGGGCTGATCGGATGAGACCGGAGTGATCCTATGGGGTCATGTCCTTTTTGTGGAGAGAGGTTTTGCAAACAGGGGCGGTGGTACAGCTTTCCACTGGCTCTGAAATATTCTTGACTATAGTTTTCACTGCCCTCAATTCAAACAGGGAGTGTAATTGAGATCTCAGTCATCTTAGACAATTTATGTGTGTGGACAGAGTCTTCGAACTTTACAGGACATCCCTGTAAAACTGGTCTGGGTGCTAGGTGACAAGAAAATCAGAGTTGAAAAGACAGGCACCCTCTAATGGTTCCTCTTTGCTACAGGAATGAATTTTAGGAGACTCAGCTGAGAATCTACATTGAGAGGTAGTTGTAGTTGTAGCAGGATGGGATTGGGGCTGTAGGTAGACACACTCACACTCCCCTCCGTTCATCTCCATCTTTTCACTGCAGGCACTAAGGAAATTCACGCTCTTTCTCTCGCGAGTGCCTAATTCTTATCTTCTCCTCTCCTGTTTCTCTCGCTCTTCACTTCATTTAGCCGTCTTCTCCTTGTGTTTTCTGGGGTCTTTCCCTGTAAGGTGGTTTGAGAAATAAGAGGCCTTAGCAGCTCCATCCTGTTGTCACAGCAGTGTTTTGCAGGACATGCTTTAGGCATGTGCTAAAATGAACCCCCTGTGGCTTGAAAAATTTGAAAGTGGCCACACTTTTTGAAACTCATGGTCCCCAAAGTTGGTAACTTTCAAACTTTGTCACTAGCTTGTTGACATCTGCTAAGAGTGTTCTCATTTAAGAGAAAAGTTGAGAGAGGGACCTTGAACGAATGGACATTGCCCAGAGGCACATGTGATGTAGAAACCTTGTGCTTTACAGCAATTGTTTTAATCTGTTAGAAGACTATATAGAAAATTAGCAATAAATGAAGATGCTCTTTAAATATTTATTTATATTAAGATAAAATTGATTTCTTAAAAATTCTGCATAGATTAATTTCCTAAGCCACTGCTGCTGTTTGTGCTTCTCCTTCTCTACCATCCTTACCTGTCTCCTAGGCTGTGCAATACTCCCTCCCAGCTGAGTTCCCTGGTCTGGGGCAATGGCTGTCCCCCTCCCCCGCTACCCGTCCTCCTCCCCCGACCCCGCCCTGCCCCCCACACACATAGTGCTGTTTTTCTTTGGCATGACGCATGTCTCTTTGCGGGTTTTTTTTTTTTTTTTTTGGCAAGCGTCTCATTGGGAAGCCACCTTCAAGTCGAGGCTTTATTATGTGTCCTGTTTTTTTAATCCCTGCTCTTGCACCATTTGAATGATATCGCTGCATCAATATTACGAGTCTTGCAAAAGCACTGTTAATTACAGGCACTCACACATTCCAGGCCACTAGCCATCCTTCTTAAATATGCAGAGTAGTTAGAGGCGAGGGGAGGCAGATTCAGCTCTGGGACCATCTCAGTGGAACAGATACGAAGGTGGGAAATCTTTCAGATGCGATTGTGATGTATGGAGTATGTGTATCGTTGGAAGCAAGTAAAAAGTAGAGTTTGCTTTTATTGGAAAAGCAGAACTAGAGGTTATTCTCAATTAACTGGATGAAGTCACTACAGCCTTGGATAAGTCATTCAGCTTCATTAGACTTGGGTTGCATCATCTGTAGACTGGGTATAATAATTTTCTTGTCTGTAGGTAGAGGGACGGATGAGATGGAGTCTGGAGAGCTCATCTGAGGATTTTTGAGATACGAGAGCTGAGGTAGAAGAGACTGGACGTAGAATGTAGTTGAAAGGGATAAATAAGTGATTTTTTTCAGTTATTTTCCATGGCAGAATATTTCATACACTCCAAAAAACACTTAAAGCATATATGCAGAGTTTAACAAATACAGCAAACACCTGTGTAAGTGTCACCGGTGCATGGGTGGGATGCTGCTGGCTCCCGGGAGCCTCTGAGTGTCTCTGACCCATCCCAGTCCCCTTCCTCACACTTTTGTGATAACTTTCTTGCTTTTCTCTTTAGTTTTACCACCTGTGTTCCCTCTACTACTTTGAAAATTATACATTCTATTCTAAAAATTATAATATTTATACTTAGAGTTTAAAGTTTGTCAAATCTTTCACTTCCCATTGGATAATACCACGTCTTTGGAACACTAAAAATATTGATCCCCTAATTGCTTATTTTCTCTTAGTGTTTTAATTATACATAGATTTTAAAGAAATCACAAAATATGTTGTTCTATACCATCAGCATAGACGTAGGTCTACTCATGGCATCTGTCACTGTCTTTGTCTCCATTCTTTTTGTATTTCCACTCTTTCACTTGGGATCACTTTACCCCTGCCTGTCGTACAACCTTTAGGATTTCCTTCACTGGTAATGAACGCTTTCAGGTTCTGTATGCCTCAGACCTCCTGGATTTCACCTTCACTGTGGAAGGCTAGTTCTAGCTGTTGTATTAGTTTCCTACAGCTGCTGTAACAAACCCGGGGACTTAAAGCAACACAAATTTATTTTCACACAGTTCTGGAAGCCAGAAGTCAAGATGCCAGCAGCTCTGTGTTCCCCCACCAAAGGCTGTAGGGGAGAATCTGTTTCCTTACCTGCTCCAGCTTCGAGAGCTGCATTCCATGCGTACCTTGGTCCATGGCTCCTTCTTCCATTTTCAAAGCCAGCATTGTAGCATCTTCAGGTCTCTGTCTTCTTGTGCCACATGAAATCTCTTCTTTGTCAAATCTCCCTCTGCCTCTCTCTTGTAATAATACTTGTGATGGCGTTCAGGGCCCATCCAGAAAATCGAAGATAATGTACCCCTCTGAAGATCCTTAAGTGACTCACACCAGCAGGCCTTCTTTGCTGTATAAGGTAACACTTTCAGGTTACAAGGACTATGACCTGAATATCTTTGGAGTCATTATTCTTTCTTGGACAGGAGTATATAGAATTATAAGTTGGTCATTATTTTATTTCAGCATACAGTTGAACCTTGAACAAGGGGTTTGAACTGCATGGATTCACTTATATGTGGATTTTTTCAATAAATACACAATCAGCCCTCTGTATCCCTGTATTTTGTATCTGTGGATCCAACCAACCTCGGATCAAAAACACTTTTTTCATCGTGTGGTTGGGAATCCATGGATGCAGAGGGCTGACAATATGCATTGTTCTGTGCCATTTTATATAACGGACTTGAGATCCATGGATTTCGGTATCCATGGTGAGGTGGGGTCTGTGGATACTGAGGGATGACTGAAGTTTTGGGGGAGTGAAAATTTACGCATGGATTTTTAACTGCGTGCATGGGGTGGTGTCAGGACCTCTAACCACTGCGTTGTTCAAGGATCAGCTGTCTTAAAGATATTATTCAACTGTCTCTGGCTTCCATATTTGATGATGAGATGTCCTCTCTCAGTCTAACCATTATCTGTCTTAAAGTAATCTATATTTTGTCTTTAACATTTTATTATTGGTTTTGATCACTATAACTATTGATCACTTTGATGTCTACATGTGCATGTCTTTATATTTATTTTTGGGGGGATTCTCTGGATCTTTTGAATCTGTGGGACCATTCAGTGGTTTTGGAAAATCCTCAGCTATTATCTCCTCTTTTTATCTCAGCCCCATTCTCACTCTTCTCTTCTGGGACTCCAGTGAAATGTATGTTGGACCTTTTTACATATCATAAATCTACTGTTCTCTATTTTTCATGTGTTTTCTTTTCAGTGCTATATTCTGGACAGTTTCCTCTGATCTAACCTCTAGTTCGTAATTCTCTCTTCTGTTGTTTTCAATCTGCTGACAAACACTTCCATTGATATTTTAATGTTACTGATTTTTTCCTTTATAGAAGTTATATTTGATTCTCTTTTAGATCTGTTAGGCCATTTTGTACAGTTGTTTTTCCCCTGCTGAGATCTGTAAACTTGTTGTTTACTTACTTTGTATCTGAAGCCTATCCAGGTCTGTTATTGCTCCCAGTTATTTATACTAGTTCTCATTCATATGGTCTTATTTCCTTATGTGTCTGGTTATCTTTAATTGTTTGGCTGGCCATTGCCCATAAAAAATTCTTTGTGGAAATTGCCTGAGGCTTGGAATAGGTGTACTTTCCCTTTTCTGGCTGCTTTAGGGGCACTACAAGTTGGGGACCACTCCAAACCAAATTTGCACATTTATGCTGTATGTATGCTGCGTGAAATATGTATGATAGCAGGTCTGTGACCACACCTTCTCAACAGAATTTCTACCCCCCCTTTTTCCTTCTCCTATTTCGGTTAGGTACAGAATAACTTTCTCTCTGTGCCAGGGGGTTCAGGAGGAATAAGAGGTGACCAATTAGTTATAGTTCATCCTAATGCTGAGAATGTAGTCTTTTGGGACTCAGCTGTCAATCTTTCCATTAAATGTGCTCTGCATCTTGACTTCTGTCACCCTTACCCCTCCAGTGTCTTCAGGGCAAAAGCAATGCTGGCATGCAAATAATCCTCTAGTCTCTTTGAGTTAAAGCATTCCCCAAAGTTGGTCTGGCAGGGCTGCACTGTCTTTTTAACTCCTCAGTGCTTTTAAGGTAATTTATCCAGAATTGTTTTCAGTCTGGAGGGTTTAGCTGAATAATCCACTAACTAACCTACCCTTATGGAAATAGCTATTACGTTTTTATTGTATAAAATTATGCATCTTTGTTTAATAGCTATGATATTTGCCTTTAGGAACTTTATAGTGCAAAAAGACCAAGAAAATGTAGCCCCATGTGTTTTTATTGTGTTTTTGTTTTAAGAGATTAGTTGTAAACATATGAAAGACTGATCTGGTGCAGAATTTTGGGAAAAAAAGATGTGAGACTTTTGATGGACTGTCCCATTAATGTGAAATGGAATCACCCATTTTGCTTGATGCCTCTTGTTCTTTCTTCAAGGGGTAACTTCAATTGGTTGGCCGTTAAGTGGCGTCCTTGTCTTGAAAAAATAACCATGGAAGAAAAACCAGTCTTAACTGGTTTTCCATCCAGCTCAGCCTGGTCATGAGTTGCCCTATAGTGGCCAAGGTTGAGCCTTTTCAAATTAGGGGCAACTGTGAGGACAGCTCTTTTTGATTCAGACCACAGAGGCAGCTTTAGTCGGCAGACTGTTCTCTCACGGTCGGATGCCTTAGCACTCCGATGAGCATCTGTGACAGCAAAGGCGGGTTCCTGACTCTGGCCGTGTATAGGTGGATACACACGGGCTGAGTATGTGAGTCCAGTCTTTGGCTCACCCTCAACGTTCACGTTTTGCCTAGTTGGTCTTGGATCAGAACTTTCAAACTTTAAATCCCAGATGTCAAGAATGAATTTTTGATGCTTTGGTCTTCCTCTCCCAAATTTGGATGGAGACCTTTGAAATTATAATCAACATGAGGAGAAACCTACAAATCATTTGTTGATTCAGAAAACATATAAAGGACTTTTGTCTGGAAAGCGTCACGCCAGATATTGTGGAGTCCTTCCCCTCAGAATGCTTATAATCTGTTCCTGTTGCAGAGACCTCAAAGACAGTCACCTCAGAGGAAAACTGATGGAGTAGACACTACCGTGGCTGGTTGTGAGAGTGATCCATGATCTTTGTCATCTGCTTGCTTGTGAGGTTTGATTCAGCTGATCTAATTGGCTGGTGTTTTCTTCCTTTTCCATACCTCAGTGAGCATCCCTCCTGAATCTGGGCTCACATCAGTGAGTGTGACCATCCCACCTGGTGGAGGTATCCTCTGGCTAAGGTGTAAAGGTGCCTGTGCTTCTCTCTTTAAGACTTAACAAAAGACAAAGTGGAGAAACCCCAAAGTTAGGAACCAATCTTGCTACCAGTCTTCATACAATCTTGAGAAAAGAAACAAAAAGTCATCCATGAATTATGCATCAGAATAGACTGAATTTCCTGGAAATCATTTCAGGGTGGATGCTTGACTAATAAGATGTGGATAGAGTGAAAGATATATATTCTCCCTGCCAGTTCTCTCAAAAGCCATTGTTCTGCAGTGCTTCTTCACAAGCGAAGTTGGTGCATTTTTTACTCAGTGCCACCCAGAAAGCAGTTGGAGCTTCAGCAAACAATCGCCACGTGTGCCTTTAAGGGGGAACCAATTTAAGATCAAGTTTGTTTCCTCAGCAAGAATTAGAGGGTATGCTGCAGAAGCTTCTCCAAGCTGCCCCTCTCTTTCCTGGCAAACTGTCAGACTGTTAGCTTCCAGCCCTTCAACTTCCTCGACTATGGGGATTCCTGCCTACTTTGATTCTGAGCACAGAGTCTGCCTGTTCTTGTTTTTGTTTTCTATTTGTTTATTATTCTCCATTTATTGCAAGTGTTTCTTTTCCATGCCCTGCTCCTCTGGCTGTATTGCTGAGTTGTTTGATCCCAAACAAGGGTGACTTTTATACGCAGCCTGTTTCAAAAGTTAGTAACATGTATGTGGTGCGTTTTCCAGCTTTTATGTCTTTATACCCGTCTGGTGTTTGGCCAGGGGATCATGTTTTCCTGAATATGACGATACTCCTTCCATTCAATTTTAATTGAAGTAAATAATAAAACAAGTTGTAGTAGACTGATTCCTCCTCTTCCATTTCCTCCTTCAGAGGGGGGTATCAGAATACCAACTCATTAAACTCAGGTTATAGTCCCATCCTATTACTTGCTTTTGTATGTACATTAGAAGAAAAGTGATTTCATGTTGAAGGGTGTATAATACTATTTTAGGGTGTATTTTGATCTTTGGAAAACCAGAGGAGGAAGACTGTGCAAGTGCTGGGCACAGCAATGTTGACTGGCCGATGGAGGAGATCGGAGGCAACTGGTGTTCTTGGCGGAGAACCTAGACAAAGTTGGGTGTCACCTACTCTGCTCCTACCTGGGCACTCCCACAACACTCACTCTCCCAGATGCTCTTGATGGGGCCCATGCTTAGACATTATCTTTGTTCTTGGGAAGGTAAGCTGCAGTTGTCTTGGGTGGCTGCTGTCTTGTGATCTCCGAATGATGGGGTAGACACTACTGTGAGTCATTTATTCCACAATATGTATTGAGTTTCTGCTTGTGCCTGATACAGTTCTAGGCACTGGGCATGTGGCAGCAAATAAGCAAGACAAGATCCCTGTGCTCAGGGCGTTTATATTCTAGGGGAGCGACAGGCAATAAAATAAATAAACAAGAGCATGAGTGAAATAAACAAGTTAATTTCAGATAGCGGTGAAGATAGGATAAGGAGACAGAGAGTGACCATATGTCCTGCTTTAGATTCCTGGTCTAAAGTGGCCTCCTCGAGATGATAACAGTAACACAGGGGCCTGAGATTGGGAAGGAGCTAGTCAAGCAAATGTCTGAAGCAGTGCTGCCCAGTAGAATGTTCTGAATGCTGGGGATGCTACACACTGTGTGGTTCAGTGTGGCAGCCACTAGTCACACGTGGCTATTGCACACTTGAAATGTAGGTAGTAGAACTGAGAAACTGAGTTTTGAACTTCATTTAATATTAATAACTGAAATTCTTGGCTAATCGCGATCCTGTCAGAGAGTGCAGGTCTAGAGGAAGGACTTTGAAGCAGAAGGAACAAATTGTGCAGAGGTCCCAAGGAGATGGTCACCCTGAGAACCTGGGAGAACCTGGCATGGAATCTCTGTCTGGAAACTATGTTCAGTCTTTAAAGGGCAAATCTGAAAATCTTAAAAATACTTCCTGCCTCTGTCCTGTGGGCCCCTGGAGAACCTACAGAGGAACGACAGTTAACCAAATGGGAATTTAAAAAATCTTTGCCCAACAAAGAACCCATTTCCTTTCCTAGAAGGGCTTATTCCTACATCATTGGACTCACAGCTCTCAACTGGCTTCCTCTGCCAGTGGGCCGGCCGGGGTTGGCCTTTGTCTGTGCAGGATGTAGCCGGTACATGGGCTGGGCTTGTTCATTCTGGAAACGAATTCTATCTTTGTTCTTCCCTTGCAGCTTCCTGTACCAAGAGGCTGGAGCCTCTACCATTGCTGTTTCAAGTGGTCACAAGGCAAATTCTTTTCACTATCTTCCATCCATCCCAGGAACCTGAGACCTCATCTTTTCTGGCTTAACTTCTCTCTTTTCCCCCATTGCTGAAGATGGCATAGCCAGCCCTAGTTATAAAGAGAAACTAGTTTTTAGAGATAGTTTCACCGTGAGTTCCCACTTATGTGAAAGAGTTAGGAAAGAAGAGAGGAGAGGAGAGGAGAGAAAAAGAGTTTCCAGGAACATCTCTTAGGGCGTGGAAGCCTCTGTACCTCTTGGCTAAGAAGTGGGCTATTCCAAACAGTCACTGGCTTATCCCAGCAGAGCAGAGGAGGGCGTGGTCATGGCAGGGACCAGCTCTGCCTGTCCAGTGTGGGTAGAGACTCTGCTCCAGCAAGATTCCTGCTGAAAACAGACATGAGCTGGCCTCTCCTGGCTCAGCTTGCTGGAGATTAGAGGAGGCCCAGCCACTCAGTCTAATCCTGGGCTAGCCTGGATTAGTCATTGGTTACCACTCTCTTGGCACTTGTGTACCCAAAAGAAAACACAATTATCTAGCACCACCCTGAAAGATATACAGAACTGAGCCAAAGGGATCAAAATGTTAACTTGGAGACCCCAGGGCCAAGACCACCTCCAGGGGCTGAGCAGGCACCCTGCCTTTTCTACTTGGTCTTGCCTGACTATCTGCAGTTAACTCAGGGCTCGGCTCCTCCTGCTCACCCTTAGACCACTGTGGTTTGTGGTGGGGCGGGCAAGGGGAAGGCATCGAGGCTGTCAACCTTCAACTGTGACATGTACCAAGAAGCTGTCTACATGTTGATGACCTCGATCTCCCTGGTGATAAGTCTGAGGTCATAGAACGAACCTTTGTTTGCTCCTGAACAATGTGCTGGCATGCTCTGCCTGTTTTGTGCAAGGTGCCTTCCTGGAATACAAATGTGAAAACCCATCGGAATCATGTGCCATGAGGAGACGAGCCTGGCCATGCCTTGTGCAGATGCCTTACTTCTCCATGTGCCTTGGCCTTGCTTTCTGGCCTGTGGTTCTCTAGGAGAGAAGTGTGCTATGGGAAAGGAGCCGTGTTAGACAACTTAGTGTGATGGGGTTCATTTGAAGGTCCTTATGAGCTGGATGGGGCAGTATTAGCCCAACTGAATTCATTTGTTCCTAAAAAATTACTTTTTCTTCACTGAAAAATAAGCGTGTTTATTAAAGAAAAAATGGAACATTTATAAAAGGAGAAAGGAGAAAAAAATGACCTAAGATAGCTGCTCTGTTAACATTTTGGTGTGTTCTCTAATAGTATTTTTTCCTACTTAAGGGTTATTTTGCCCTTCACATGTCTGTAACCATGATATATATATGTATGTTAAATTAAAAACCAGTACACTGAGTGTTTGTGTGTGTGTGTGTGTGTGTGTGTGAGAGAGAGAGAGAGAGAGAGAGAGAGAGAGAGAGAGAGAGAGAGAGAGAGAGAGAGAGAGAGAGAGAAATTAATTTTGTGTACTGGTTTTAAATTTAATATTAAATAGTTAGTGGATAGTAAACATCGCTTTTGATGGCTATGTGGTATACCCTTGAATTCCTGTGTCCTTGGCACTTGGGTATTTTGAGCCACCAGGGTAACTGACTGGAGCTCACACAGTGAGTTGGTGATGAGCATTCCTTACACTCATTGATTCTCAATCTTTCATTGCCCGTATCCCTCACACATGGGCTGTGTACCCCTGCCAGGGTGTCTCCACACCCTCCACTGAGGATCACTACACCACCCACTCTGGGACATCTCCCTAGGAATGGAGGCCAAATTATCCCCTTCCATTGTGTCACCTCGAGAAACTCAGTATCATAATAAATAGCAGCATTTATTTGGGCCAGATTTGTCTCCTGCTAATCCCAAGCCAAGTTCCACCCGCAGACACTTCCAGTCTCCTTGCAATCATGCTAGCTCTGTAGAGGAGAGAGGATCAGCCAGAGGAAAAAGGGGCAGGCTTGGCTGCCCAGCAAATGGCCATGAGCTATGGTGCTCTGGGAACTGCTGCCGTTGGAGTGGAAGGCTGACGTGGCTCCCTCTCAGAGTTCGTCCTTCCCATTTGGGACTGGCATTGTGGGCATGTCTTTACACAGGGCCCTTTGCTTAGAAGTGTTCTGTGCTTGGTTGAATGCTCTGCGGTTGCCATCTTGACATTTTTAATAATTTGTGAACAGCAACACTGCGTTTTCATTTTGCACTGGGCCCCACGAATTATGTGACCAGTCAGCCCAGCTCTCATTACACTTGGAACACATCTTACCTGCAGCAGTCATCTTAGGTTACTGTTATTTACACTTAGAACTCACCTCGAACACTGGGAGGTGTTTTAGTAGGGCAAAGTCTTTGGAATCAAACAGACTTTGTTTCAAATGACCACATGCTGACTTTGAGACTTTAGGTACGTTATCCAGTCAGTGTTGTCATCTGTGAAGTGGGAACAGTGATCTTAATTTTTTTAAGACTTGTGAGGATCAAGAGACTGTGTGAAGTGGGATACATGATGTCTGGCATAGCCACACTCAATATTGCCTTGTGTTCCTCCTTCCTTGCTTGCCCGGCACAGTGCTGATACACAGTAAGTGTTCAGCATGCACTTACTGGTTTTTAGTTTGTGATGGTCAGTTTGTTCCTGCTCATTTCCAGATGGGGTTAGGCTTTGTGTCCTGATCTCTAGAGAAGAGCTAGGACCCCACAATTAGAAGGGTTCATCCCAAGTACTGACTTTTCTTTTGGGCGTCATACTCTAGGCCATGTATTAGGGTGCCTTTTTTTTTCTTAATATAAGTTCACCACCCATTTATCATACTGTGGAGCTCATGATAGCAGATCCTCAGCCAGCAGTGAGTACACTGGGCATCGGGCTGTTAAACACGCACCTTCTACTGTAATCTGGTTGGTAGGCATGGACTTTATCCCGTTTCCCGTGGCTGGTGGTGGCTGTATAGCTCTAGGGCCTATGTGCTTAACCACTGCACACCACTGCCTCGGGGGCAAGCAAGAGAAGAGCCTTAGATATGGGTTTGGGAAGATGTGCGTGGTGGAATGCATTTTAGTGAACTATTATTTTAAAAAATTTAATTAAAAAAATTTTAAAAATATATTTTCCTACGATCCCTTCCACTCCTCTTCCCTTTGGCAACCATCAGTTTATTCTCCATATCTATGGGTCTGTTCTGTTTTGTTTTTTGTTTTTTGTTTTTTTTGGACTCTACAGATAAGTGAAGTCATATGGTATTTGTCTTTCTCTGACTTATTTCATTTAACATCCATGCTGTCACAAATGGCAAGATTTCATTCTTTTTCATGGTTTAGTAATATTCCATTGTAGATATGTACCACATCTTCTTTATCCATTCATCTATCAGTCAACACCTAGGTTGCTTCCATTAATTGGCTATTGTAAATAATGCTACAATGAACATAAGGGTGCATATATCTATTTAAATTAGTGTTTTTGTTTCTTTAGATAAATACCCAGAAGTGGTATTGCTAGGTTGTATGGCAGCTCTATTTTTCATTTTTTGATGACTCTCCATACCATTTTCCATAGTGGTACACCAATTTATAATCCCAGCAACACTGTACAAGTGTTCTCTTTTCTCCACATTCTTACCAGCACTTGTTATTTGTTGATTTTTTTAAAATGATAGCCATTTAGACAGGTGTGCAGTGGTATCTCATTGTGGTTTTGTATTTCCCTTACAATTGGTTATGTTGAGTATCTTTTCATATGTCTCTTGGCTGTCTCTTTGGAGAAAGGCCTATTCATAGCTTCTGCTCATTTTTAAATTGGATTGTGTGTGTGTTTGTATGTCTGTGCGCACTAAGTTATATTAGTTACTTTTATGATTTTGATATTAGCCCCTTATTGGATATATAACTTCCAAATATCTTTTTCTAGTCATCAGGGTTTTTTTTAATTTTCTTACTAGTTTTCTTCACTGTGCCAAAACTTTTTAGTTTGATGTAGTCCCATTTGCTTGTTCTTTTTTGTTGTTGTTGTTGCCTTTTCCCGAGGAGATGTATTTAAAAAGAGATTGCTAAGACTGATGTCAAAGAGTTTACTGCCTATGTTTTCTTCTAGGAATTATATGGCTTCAGGTCTCACATTTAAGTCTTTAATCAATTTTGAATTTATTTTTGCGTATGGTGTAAGACAGTGGTCCAGTTTCATTTTTTTTGCTTGCATCTGTCTAGTTTTCCGAGCACTACTTATTAAAGAGACTGTATTTTCTATATTGTATATTCTTGCCTTCTTTGTCATAGATTAACTTACCATATAAGTGAGGATTTATTCCTGGGCTCTCTATTCTATTCCATTGATTTATATATCTCTTTTTATATAAACAGATCTATATAACTTTTTATGCCAGTACCATACTGTTTTGATTATGGTAGCATAGTTTGAAATCAGGGAATGTGATACCTCTCACTTTATTCTTTCTCAAGATTTCTTTGGCTATTTGGGAGCTTTTGTGGTTCCATGTAAATTTTAGGATTAGTTCTAGTTCTGAGAAAAAAAATGCCATTTGTATTTTAATAGGGATTACATTGAATCTGTATATTGCTGTAGGTAGTAAGGAAATTTTAACAACATTAATCCTTCCAATCCATGAGCGTGGTATATCCTTCCATTTATTTGTATCTTCTTCCATTTTTTTCAGTGTCTTATAGTTTTCAAAGTATAATTCTTTTATATCTTTGCTTAAATTTATTCCTAAGTATTTTATGCTTTTTGATGCAATTGTAAATTCAATCATTTTTTTAATTTTGCCTTCTTATTGTTCATTATTGGTATGTAGCAATACAACAGATTTCTGGATATTGATTTTGTATCCTGCAACTTTACTGGTGGAGTCTTTAGGCTTTTCTATATATAGTATCCTGTCATCTGCCAATAGAGTTTTACTTCTTTTTTTCCAGTCTGTATGCCTTTTATTTCTTTGTCTTGTCTAACTGCTGTGGCTGGGACTTTTAAAAACTATGTTGAATAGAAGTGGTGCTAGTGGGCATCCTTGTCTTGTTCTTGATCTTAGAGGAAAAAGCTTTCAGCTTTTCACTCCTAAGTATGATATAGCTGTGAGTTTGTCATATGTGTATGCTCACTCTATACCCTGTTTGTTGAAAATTATCATAAAAGGATGTTGAATTTTGTCAAATGCTTTTTATGCATCTTTAATATGATCATATGATTTTTATCCTTCATTTTGTTGATGTGATGTTTCACATTAATTGATTTACAGATGTTGAAGCATCTTTGCATCCCTGAAATAAATTCCACCTGTTTGTGTATAATCCTTCTAATGTATTGTTGAATATGGTTTGCTAATATTTTGTTGAGAATTTTGCATCTATTTCATCAAGGATATTGGCCTGTAATTTTCTTTTTTTGTAATGACTTTGTCTTTTTTTGGTATCAGGGTAATGCTGGCTTCATAGAGAAGTTTGTAAGCATTTCTTTCTCTTCACTTTGTTGGAATAGTTTAAGAAGGATAGGTATTAATTCTTCTTTAAATGTTTCATAGAATCCACGTATGAAGTCATCTGGTCCTGGACTTTTGTTTGTTGGAAGTTTTTAAATCACTGCTTCAATTTCATTGTTAGTAATCAGTCTGCTTAGATTTTATATTTTTTTTCCTAGATGAGTCTTAGAAGCTTGTATGCTTCTAGAAATTTACTCATTTCATCTAGATTGTCCAATTTGTTGGTATATAGTTGTTCATGGTATTCTTTAATAATGCTTTGTATTTCGGTAATGTTGGTTATAACTTCTCTTTTATTTATGATTTTATTTATTG
Organism: Macroglossus sobrinus; assembly: GCA_004027375.1. NCBI lineage: Eukaryota > Metazoa > Chordata > Mammalia > Chiroptera > Pteropodidae > Macroglossus > Macroglossus sobrinus. The sequence continues at coordinate 29,844 of PVKZ01003276.1, forward strand.
GGCTCTCTCTTTTTTTCTTAATGAGTCTGGCTGATGGTTTGTCAATTTTGTTTATCTTTTTAAAGAACCAGCTATTAGTTTCACTGATCTTTTCTATTTTTTAACTCTATTTTGGTTATTCTGCTCTGACCTTTATTATTTCCTTCATTCTACTTTGGGTTTTGTTTACGTTTTTTCTAGCCTTTTTTAGGTATAAAGTTAAACTGTTTATTTGGGATTCTTTGTTGTTGTTGTTCTTTGAAGTAGGCCTGTATGGCCATGAACTTCCCTCTTAGAACTGCTTTTGCCATATCCCATAAATTTTGGAAAGTTCTCTTTTCATTTTTATTTTTCTCAAGGTAGTTTTCAACTTCTTTGAGTTCCTGTTTGATCTATTAATTGTTAAGTAGCATGTTATTTAGTTTCCACATATTTGTGGGTTTTTTCCCCAGTGTTCTTCTTCTGATTTCTAGTTTCATGCCATTGTGGTCTTTGAAGATGCTTGATAAATTTTCAGTCTTCTTGAATTTATTGAGTCTTGTTTTTATGGCCTAGTATGTGATCTAGCCTGGAGAATGTTCCATGGGCACATGGAAAAAAATGTGTGTTTTGCAGCTTTTGGATGAAATGTTCTATTAATGTCTATTCAGTAAACTCTTATCCTAAGGAAGTCCTGAGCATAATGAAATAAGCCAGAGAGAGAGGAAGGGCATGATTGGAGTCCTGCCTTGCACCTGGGGAAACCTAGTGACTCATGGGAGGGACCTAAGGCTGGAGCAGAAATGCAGCTGCAGCCAGGTTGGCTGTTCTCATAGGTCAGGATCTGGGGCTGGCGTCTTTAGGTGTCTGTGACTGCGTCATGGGCAGAGAGCCAGGTGAGCCTGTGGCAGCCTCTGGGCTGTGACTAAATTAGGAAGAAAGAGCCCTTGGGCTCTCTGGGAAACTCACTGGGCAAGTGGTCCTCTGGTGGGCAGCTGGAAATGGGCCAATCAGACAGACATGAGTGGCTTTCACTTTGCCTCTTCTGTGGTCTGCAGGAACATCACACACCGAGTCTTAGCAGAAGAGAAGCCTCTCTGGTACTAGTGACCATTCCCTACCCCACCTCCAAGGGAGTAGGTAAAATGGGAGAACCCAGCCAGCTTTAATCCCCCGTCCTTTATACGCTATTTTGGGGAGGCTGTACCTTGTAAAAAGTGTAACCTCCTGGAGAAGTTTGAGAGGGGATTATATTGGATACTGGGCATCACAGATGAACATCAGATGGTCCAGACAGGACAAACTGGAATAATGGCTGCTTTATGTAACCTGGCAACGAGGTACCTGTGGACAGCAGAGTTTGATTTAGAAAATCATGCGAAGGTTTAGTTTGGTTTGATTGTGTGACTGTTACAGCATGAGATTTACAGCTCCTAGAGAGAAAAGTGATCAAGTTCCAGAGTAATTAAATCATAAATTTGGCCAAGCCCATCCCTAGACCCCAGAGACTTCAGCCAGTTCCTCACAGAGAGGGCTTCTTGGCTTTGCTTTCTTTCCTTTTCTCTTTTTATTGCAGGGTATCATATTTTCCGCAAGACTTATGGAAGGGTTTAAGCCTTAGAGTGGTTTCTCAATTGTGGCACAGTTGAAATCTTTGGCTGGGTGATCTCTGTTGGCGGGGTTTGCCCTGAGCATTATAGGATTTTAGTAGAGCCCCTGACCTATGCCCAGTAAATGCCAGTAGCAACTTCCAGTTCTGACAAACAAAACATCTCTAGCATTCTTGATGTGGGGCGGGGTGGGGAGACCACCACCTGTTAAGAGCCACTGCTTAGAGCAGAAGATAGTCCATTTTTCCTGCTGGAAAGTATTGTAGTTACTACTCGACAGGTGAAATGATAGGTCACCTCCCTCCATCTCCTGCTCCACACGCACAAAAGAGAAGGGACAAGCTGTTTAGGAAGTTTGTTGGTTGAAATTCCATTTGTCGGTGCCATCTAATGTGGCTCTATCACTGCAGGTCCTTTTGGGGACTTTCAGAACCAAACTGTCAACTGCAAAAGACAAGCAAGTAAACAAACAAACAAACCACCATCACTACCACCAACAACAACAAAAAATAGGAAAATAAACCAGGACAGAAGGCTTTGGAATTTTATTAAAAATGGCTGCATGATTAGCCCAAGTCCCCGCCTTCAGAAGCGGTCTCAGAAGCTGGCCTGGGTGTTGATATGTGAAGAGGCTGAGAACATGTGGCGTAAACATCGACTGATATTGTTTGCCATTTACACTCAGCATGTGTAATGCGGCAGGAATGGCTCCCGGCGGCATGTGACTCCCCTTCCAGATGGGTATGCAGGGCGCCGGGACAGCTCTTTCTCTTTCGCTCCCTCCCTCGCTTGCATCCCCCCTCCTCTGCCCCTTCCCAGACTGAGTGGAGGCTTGTCATGATTGGCATGCAGAAAGCTGGTAGAATGTCATTGGAATTTTCTAGGGAGGCACATGCGTGACACCCAAAATGACTCCCGGCTTCGGTGGCCTCAGGTCAGCGCTCTGTGCCAGGTTCCCTGGTCTTTTTCAGAAAGGTAAGGTTGCATGACGTCACCCTACCTTTTCCCAGCACCAGGGGGAATGTCAGGGGCTTTCTTTTTATCCTCTAGTCCAGGCAGCACCTCTGACCACGTTCTTGGCGATAAGCATTTGTGCATGAGTGTGCGATTTGTCTGTATCCCCACCCCCTCCCGTTTAAAAAAAAAATGGCAATAAATGATTCACAATGGCAGGGTAACATGTGATCTAAAACAGCTCCCCACGACCCCAGTGAAGTCATCGATTCCCAAAGTCAGGAAGTCTAGATGGTCTTTTGACTCTGGTGACTCGACTCTTTTATAAAGAAAAGTCGGGTAGCCGTGGGAAGACAGATTGCATCATAACCAGATCTGAGGGAATTGAGAGGGGACATTTTTGGAATCCTGAAGCCTTATGAATGATGGGGGGAGGTCTCTTAAGATTGACGTGTTTTGTGTTAATTGCTGGAATCTGTCGGTGGTAGAAAATGAGCGTGAAGATGTTTGAAATGTCTCCTATCTGCCGAGTGCAGCGTCAGACTCAAGAACTGGGTGGCAAAGTGCCGTGTAAGAATTCATGAGCAGGGCATACTTGGCTAAGAAGGAATGCTTGGTTGCTGCTTCTCAGCGCTCTGAAGGAGCCATGACACACATTTCAGCGATTATGAGGCATCTTTAAATAAAGTTAACTTTCACAGCATAACTGTTTTAAAGTCCCAAGCAAACAAGAAAGCAAGTGTATAAACTTCTGTCGCGGGGACATATTTGGATGTGAATGGGATGATCCGTTAGCAGGATCAAACCCAACCTACCATGACTCACCTCGTTTCTTTATCTGAGGCAATTAGAAGCAGCTTCGACACTTTCGGGAGGGGAATACCGCTTTTCTACTTGCAAGTGTGTAAAAGCAAACCCACACTTGTACACGTGTAAAATGGTGTCTATGATATATTTACATCATGGGGATTTTTTTTAACCTTAAAAAAAAATCTGTTATGTAGCTTTGCCCTTGGTGTCTGCCTTTTATGTGTGGGATTTTTTTTTTTTTTTTTTTTGCAAAGTGTCTGAAAACTGAAGGGAAGTGGGTTAATATTTTCACACACTTGTTTCCTCCCCCACATGCATACCCTAAACAGCTGCCATGTATGATTTTGTGGAATTTGATATTTTGAACGAAATGACTTCCTTATTTTCCGTAGTAATATAATAATCAATTTTACCATGAGGACTGTGTACATGTCAAGCCTTGGCTGCTCCTAATTAGCAATGGATGGGGTAGCAGGGGAAAGTGCTGGAGAGCAGGTTTGAGTGAAAAGTCAGCCATCAAGTTTTAATCATTCTTTCTTGCCTCAGCTAAGGCCATTCTCAGTCTCCTTGGATCTTAATTGCAGGTTTAGTTTATGGTGATCTGAGAGAAATATCTAGAAGGGCACATTCAACTGTAACTGATGGTCCTGTCCCTCTAACTTTTGCTGCTTTGTCTTTTATTTCCTCTCTGTAGTAACTTACATATGGCCACGGCTTTGTAAAATATAGGCAAAAGTCAGAAGTAACCCATATGTAATATTCTCTGCCTTGGGTGACGTCTGTGTGTTTTTGGTTGTAGTCAGAAAGGTATGTTTCTTAAGGTACAGAAACTTCCATCTACTTTGGGAGATGGAAGCTTTCTCAAATAAATAGTTATATGGTATATTTATAAAGTTCCAACCTCAAGACTCTCATTTACTCTAAAGAATTCTAAGGAATTAAACAGTACACATCCTCAATGCAAACACAGAAACATATACGTCATATTGCACAATGAAAAACTTAGCATTTTTTGCTAAAGTCTGTGTTCCATGTGCTTAGTAACAGTCATAAATTCAAGTAAGTGAACAAGTATTTGTTCAGTGCTTCTAAATTTGCCTGACATCACACCAGATAGACACGCAGGAATTTGAAAGATTTTAGGATGTGGATGATGTCTTCAAGGTGCTTATAATTTGGAAAGAAAAAGAGTCACCTTCCAGCAAACCTCACCTGGTCCTCTGCAGCAGAAACTAAATGTATACTGTAGGGGAAGTCTTGCTGAAAAGTATTTATTTAACTATGTGAACGATGCTTTCATATAGCTAAGAAATACTGCTTGATTGCCCACTGTGTTTGTGACCCTTTGTGGGTTTATCAAAATGTCAGGGTTTATTCTTAAGTATAATTTAAGACAAATGGTCATGTTGTTTGTAGTGACAAAAATGGCTTGTGGAGCTCAAAGTAATGAACAGATTGGTTCTATTGCTTCATGGATTGATGAGTCTCAGACTTCGCTTCACGGGGGAAGTGGGGAACTATTAAAAATTCTGATACTGAGGGTGAATCAAAATCCCTGGAGACGTGGCCCAAGCAACCATATTTTTTACAACCCCTCAAGTAATTGCAGTGTCACCAACTTTGAAATCTAGAGATATAGATGATTTTATTTAAAAAATTGCTTTTAGCCTACAGTGAGTTTGGAAGTTGAACTTTCTTAGAATCAAGAATTTTTGGCATTCTTGAGTCTGACCCTTCTGTTCTCTGCATTAGTGAGCTCAGTGTGAATGGAGCTATGCTTTCTTCCTAGTCAGCAAACCTGATAACATGATGCTGAGCCAGTCAACCAATTAATTACATTATCTGAGCTTTTGTGAACCTTGAGTGTTTTGATTCTAGGAGGCCAAATGTTGAACATGGCAATTGAGGTGTAAGAGTGATTCTGTGTGCCCCCCTGAAATTATTTTTGCATTGTTTGGAACCTCCATGAAAAAGGAAGCTCCTTCTTGGTATACTGCAAAGCTCATTAGAGGTAGAGGTAGCTCATTAAACATACAGTAGTTAATCAAGTTTTTATAACTCACCATAGATTCTTAGAGTCGGAAAGTAGGTTCAGTGGTTCTCAAAGGGCAGCATCAATAGCACCTGAACTTGTTAGAAATGTAGATTCTCAAGCTCCAGCCCAGACCTCCTGAGACAGAAACTGGGTGGAGATGAGCCCAGCACCTATAAGAAGCTCTGCTATAAGAAGCTCTGCTCTCCTGATGCTCATCTGAACTTAAAAATCACGGCTCTTGTTTCACCTTATCATTTTACAGACAGGTCTGTTAGTTGGAGCTTAAGTGCCTTTCTCTGAAGCCAGCCAGGACTAGAAGAGCAGTAGAGGCTAAAACTCAGATCTCTCAGCGTAAAATCTCTCTCTAGACCATAGTCAGATCTTCCTCACTTTCCCACGTGCCATAACTAACAGCTTTAAGAAAACATCCACCATCCTAAAATCATAAGGCATAAATGCACCTTAAATGTTATCTCATCTGACCCTCTCATGTTACAGATGAGAAAACTGAGTCCACAGCATGAGTGAGTGCAGTAAGATGTTATTGGTTGTAGAGCCTGTATAAGAAGTGCACTTAGAACCCAAACAGTGCTTCCCCACTGCTATCCCCACCCACTGCCTCTTCACTTTCATAAGGACTCCTAGCATTTGGCTTAAATCACCTTTATTAAAATGTTTATATTAACAGCCAGGAAAGTCTAGGAAATGACCAGCTATTTTGATGGAGAATTTTAATTCTTTAAAATTAATCTAAAATTTAATTTTGATTTAAAGTTTGCTTGAATTTTACAACATGGACCAGAAAAATCTCAATGATATAAACTACTAAAAAGAAAGTTTAGAGAACATAGGGACCATTCATCCCTTGAGCATATGTTTCATCTCAGAATCATGCAGATTAGAGACTTACATCTTCACAACTCGCACACTGAAATCTCATTTTCTTCCGTTTTAGTTAAAAGGAAAAAATGTGGCAACAGGTCTGTTTGTTGAATATTTTAGGATTTTATACTTGATGTGGTTGGTTGTATTTACATAATTTTGACAGTGTTCAAAGACTGAATCTAATCCATATTCTTTGCAGATCTTCATCTCCAAAGGCTTGAGCAATGCACACATGGGACAGTTACCCAGAAAAACAAATTGAAAATGTGATACGCAACTGTTATCTTCGCGTGCACGCACGCGCGCACACACACACACGTGCGCGCGCACACACACACACGGAGTGGGCGTGTACATGTATAGGAATGCTTACTGGTTCTACATACCTACCACGTACGTGCCAGGCACTGCGACGTGAAATGGGACACATAATTCCTGCCTTCAGAATGATGATGGGGCAGTGAGAAAGTCAGATGCGTCACTGGGTAGACAGTTATGCGAGAGGGTGGTAAGAAGAAGAAAGTGTAATTGAGGCCAACGGAGCAGCAGGACACTGTGGGGATCACAGAAAGGGCACCAGCACACACTGGATGGGGGCAGGAGTCAGGGAAGTCTTCCTGAAAGAGGTGACGTCTGAGCTGTGTGTTGGAGATGCAGGGGAGGAGGGACAGTCTATGCAACGGCATTTGCGTCTGCCTGCACGCTGGCCCTCAGAGGGGCAGTACTGGCTTGTAAACCCCTAAATGTTTCGTTTGCCTGTACAAACATTAACATGTGGCTTCTTAGAGAACTTGTAAAGCAGTTTTAAAACACATTGCAAACAGCTTGTTTTTCCATCTCAGAAGGCTCCCATGTTCCCTGGAAGAGTTTGTAGTTGAGAAGTCACCATATCTTATGTTACTGAGACACAGAGAGGTCTCTCCTGACCCCAGGAGTCAGACCAACTCCCTGGATGTTAGCCTGCCACAAAGTCAGTGAAATTCTGCTCAACGTGAATTTCCTGAAGAATTGTGTGTCAGACAAACCAAATCCAGCCCCAAATGGATTTGAGCTGCATTTTGCTGCGAAAGCCTGGGGTCTGTCTGTGGAATGACTCTGTGTAGGACGGCATCTTATAATGAGGCACTTTTAGAGTGCCTTTTCCTAACTCTCCATGGATAGAGATCAGAGTGCTTCTCTTTGTCCTGAAGTGCCTGCCCAAAAGAATAGGGAAAGAAGAAATTAGTGTATGCCAGCCGGCCTACAACACATACATCTGAACCAAGCCATTTGTATAACAACAGTTTCTCCAGAAGCATTTCTGGGAGCTTAAAAATAGCTTGATTTGTGAGTAATAATAATTATTATTATCATTCAGTTTTTTTCAATGTAATTATTATTATCATCATCAGGCTTTGCAGAGCAACAGCACAATATGTTAGATCTTCACAACAGCTAACAGGGCAGATGTTACTATCTCCATTTGACAGATGAGGAAATTAAACCTTAGAGTTATCAGATTTCGAAGGTGGAAGGGGGACCTTGGATATCCTTTCATATCCAGCTTTCTCATTTTACAAAAATGAGGAACTTGACTGACCTTTGTTCCCACAGGGAGTAAATAGTGGCTGTGAGACCAGGCCTGGGTCTTCCGATGGGTAGGTCACCGATTTTTTTTTACTCCATCACGTTGCCTTAGACATTCAGTGTGTTAAAGGCAACTTGGAAGACTCTGCATTTGTTTCTTAGGAGCAATGTTGTTGAAACCAGCCCCACATGCTGCTTTTGGAACATACGCATGTACAGAAAAAGTCTCTTACTTTTATACTTTTCTCTTTGTATAGATAGATACAGACAGATTGACAGACAGATGGGTATATAGTTAAAGAGACACACATAGTTGTCACTGGGGAGATGGAGGAGGGATTGGACAGAGCAGTGGCTCAAAGGGGACTTTGGTTTTATCGGTATAATTTTATTTTTTTGATAAAAAAATATCTGAGGAAAAAGTGGCCCTAACAGTAATTTGGGGTGATGGGCAGTGATTTCATATATAGTTGCTGCATTCTTCTCATTTTTGTAGTTTTAAAATTTAAAACAAAACAAACATGAATATTAAAAATAATTACCGCCTACACTGCTATCATCTTATAAAATAAACGATATTTTTAAAAAAGAAAAATGATACAGAAGGAAAGAAAAAAATAACTAATATGTGGTTCTTGACATTAATTCTCTCTTCGCTTTAAGTCTTTCCTGTTTTGACACTGGCAGAATGTGTATTATTTTCCCTGCATTTGCCACATTATCCATTCTCTTTTGTACATTTTGAGCCCTTCTCACACCTCCGGCAGGAAAAACACGAGAAGGCAGTGATAAAACTTCTAGCCACCCTTCCGTAACTGCACTCACCTGTGGAATAAGGTTCTGAGAATCTTATTGGGCCTGATGAGAGTGGTACAGAGTGTAATGCACTGAAAGGCTGGTGCTTTGATACCAAATGCGTCATTTAAAATCATGTCCTCGATGGGTTAACTGAACTTACTGTGGTAATCATTTTGCAGTGTATCCATACATCAAATCATTACATTGCACACCTTAAATTTACACGATGTTACTATCTCAGTCAAGCTGGAAAGAAATTTTAAACCACTATGATAAACTGGGAGAAAAAAACACAGAACAAAAAAAAAACTGTATATTTCAGTACCTTTAAGCATATAGAGACCAGAATAACCCAAAAAGTGATGTCTAAAGGCCAGGGATGTGGTTTTGGAAGCTCTCTTTAATGTACCGGAGGATAGGATATTGGCCTTCGAGTAAAAAAACCCACATTCACATCCCAGCCAAGTCCCTTATTTGCTGAGTGCCCTCAAGTGGTTGATCTAAACCGTCTTGGTCTCTATCTTCTTAACACAAACTGGAAGAGGTCTCATTTGACTTATCTACCCACATGGTCATCCTGAAGATCAGATAGCTAATGAGGTAAAAACACTATAGACATGCCCACTGAAAACACATGAAACAAAAGAGAGACGATAGAATTATCATTGCTGTTATGAATTGCTCCAAGAGGTGTTTTGGCCCTGTGAATCCCTGTATGGTAATATCATGGATGACCCAAACGTGGGATGACACCAGCATGGACCCAGCCTTCTCAAAAGTCATCCCAGAGGCCTAGCTAGTGGTAATCCGTAGAAGACAGCACGATCAAAAAAAAGTGGTGATCTCACTCTGCTCCCTAAGAAGAAGACTCACGGGTGAAAGTCGGTAGAGACGTGTCAGCCACGTCAACCCTGGGAAATGAGGGGACCCGGGCTCCAGGCCCTGCTCTGCCCTCTCTAGCTGTGTGTGTTGGGTTGATTCACATGTCATGCCAGCTTCCTTGGGCTTCACTTTTTTTCCTCTGTGGATAGAGTGGGTTAAACTAAATGGTCCCCGAGGCATCTTCTTGCTCTCAACATTTGTGATAATTAGCTGGAGTTTGACCTTTAGCCCCAGTATGACTGTACTGTCATCAACGTCATCATGTAACCTGGTGTTAGGGGCTGTTCCCTGTGGTTCACATCCTGGCCTAGCGTCTGAGGGTGTTACAGCAGAGTTGAGAATTTGCAATTTGTAGTTCAGCTCCCAGGAGATGATGGAAGGGCAGGACCCAGCAAAAGCCTCAACTCGAGCATTGCTTGCTGTTTATTTGGTTTGGTCACACAGTAGAGGTGACCACGCTGGCCCAGAAAGGGACCTGAGTTGAACTGGAAGTGAATTGCCCTTCCCGACTGGTTATCTTGGATGGTGCCATGTCTACAAGACCAGGCGGCTCTGTCTAGGCACCAGTGCTCTCTGGGCTGCGGTCCTTGGCTTCTGTTTCTGGCCAGCTGAGCATCACCAGGGCAAAGCTCGATGCGAGTCCGCACACATTCACACGGCTGAACTTCAGCTGCGTCCTCGTTGTTACTCCACAGCCCTGTAAGTGTGTCGTTGACCACTTATCCGGCTCAGCAAGCCACTGTCATAACTCTGTTCCCCCCAAGGCCCCATCCCCATCCCTGATCTGTCCCCTCTCACCACATGTCCACCCTTATTTTCTTCTTCTCTTCTCTTCATATTTACATCTCTGTTTTCTGTCATTCATCTCTATCCGTCTCTAAAGATTTGTCTCTCTGCCTGGGCAGAGCTCACTTGCTCTCTGCCCTGATGATGACAATGAGGATGACGATGATAGTCTAGTAATGGGAGCATGAATGGCGAGGTGAGTCGTAGCGATCAGTGAATGCTTACCGTGTGCTAGGAACCGGGCAGAACAGTTTACATACTCGCTGTCATTTAACTGTCAGAACAAGCCTCTGCTGAAATGATGAGGACCCGAGGCTTAGAGAGGATAAGGATTTCCCCAGTCCCCAGCTTACTACAAGTGGCAAGCTGCAATTTATACCCAGGTTAATGCTAACTCTGAAACCTGAGCTCTCGGCCTCTGGGCAGTGCTCCTTCCCATCCCCACCCCCATCTGCAATGATGCAGGCATCAGGTTGATCTGGCTGCTGCTTCCTACATATGCCCGAAATGATTTTAATTCATTCTGTTCAGAATCCTGGTGGCAGTGAGATCATCTCCAAGGATGTGAGCGACAAATATCACTCCCTCTACAGAGGTCTGTTTTCTGAAAGGGAAGAGTATGTTGTGATCACACAGAATATGTCCTCTTTCTAAAAATCTTCCAGACAGTGCCACAGGCTTTCATCGGCTCAGCACCTAACAGTCTGCAGAGCATTCTAACTCTCCGCTCACCTGATCCCACAGCAACCTTCATCATGTAAATGAGAAAAGATCGTGACTTCTCTTTTTATAAATGAGGACACTGAGGCTCAGAGAGGTAAAGCCTGTTGCCCACGGTGACACAGCTGAAAGGCAGCAAGTTAGGACTGGAACCCAGGGTGCCTAATTCCTACCCCCAGTTCATACGAGGTGACTCTCAGCCCACTACGCACTCACTATATACTCTCCTGCCCTCCAGGTGAAAGAAAACTCAGAACCCATGTACCTTTAACAAAGATCCTTTTCTCCTAGAGGGTTCACGAATGCCTCCCAAAAAGCCAGTGTGAGTACAGAAGTGAGTACCTGGTGGTTGGTGACAAATGAAAGGTGTCTCGTGGTTTAGAAACTGCCCCCTGGTGAGAGCCGGGGCATTGTATTCACCCTACAGCTCACCCTACAGCTGCCTTCCAGCAGCAGCTGACACATTTTTGCATCTGTAGATGGATTAATAACAGAACATTACAGAACATTTGTGAGTCTTTGTTCAAAGTTCAGGGACAGCCTTTGAATTGGACTTTTTTTTTTTTTTCATTTGTTTCATTTCTCTAAAACGTCTGAGGCTTGAACCACTTCCTCCTGCGCCTTGCTGTTCATGCTTACCTCTGTCAGATACCCATGGCTCTCGGGGTTGGTCTGTCTGCTCTCAGAAGGGTATCTCTTTTTCCATCACTGTGTCCCCACCACCTGGCACGTGATGGATGCTCAGTGCATGTGGGCTGAATGGACAGACTCCCTGATGCCCCCTTGGTCCCTGTGATGGAGAGGCCCCACGGCCTCTGCCTGTGTCTTCGGTGCTCTCCCTCCCTCCCTTTCAGCACAGGATGGATTATGTCACTAAAATCTTGCTGCATTTCTAGCACCCTGACTCCAAACCAGGAAGGACACTGCCTTCCTCCTTGTGCCCACATACTAATCCATCATTGCATCTTGCTTGGGACTCAGAATAAAATGTGTGAAAGAGCTTTGGGACAAACAATGAGCATTGTCAAGTGGGACAGCTGTTGCTCTCTCCCTCCTGGTGGGTACAGTGTGTTGCACATCCTTTTGGCATTATGGAATTAAACCATTAGAAACAGTTTTCCTCTGAGTCTCCTGCATCTCCCGGCATTATAAACACAACTAGTTCTCTTTTATTCATATTTGATTTTTAAAGCTCTTGAGAGAAGTGCTGCTTTAAGTAGGAAAAAAAAAATTTTCTAAGCAAGCAGGGAACCCAAATTTTTTAATGTAATAATTTTCACTGTGAATTCTTTGTAACCATTAATGGCTCAGAAAGGAAATGTCCGCCCTGGGGGCAGAGAGCCTGGCGGAGGCCTGGACCAGTCAGAGTGGCTGTGCGGTGTTTCTCCTGCGAGCTGTGTGATCGTGTGGTAGCTTTTCTAGCGCTGTGCCGGATGCCCAGCTCATGTAACTCCCTGTGCTGCTCTCCGTCCTCTGGGGTTTGACTGTATGGCTGCAAACAGTGTCACTGCACAAGGTTTAGGAGAAGGGGGCACGTAGCAGGTGCTGTCACCTCTGCAGCTTGCAGAGGTCCAGAGAGGTTGAATCTCTGCATCTCCCAAGTGCTCAGTGAGTGCCTGGCAAGTCAGGGTTAGTCAGTATCTCTCTGAACAGAGGGGAGGACCACGGATGAGATAAGTTGGTGATGAAATCGTTCTGGGACTTACTTAGGGCTTTTGGAGACAGGGCCATTTTGTCAGTTGCTAGAAGCTGTTTTGAATGATCTGAGTTCTCACTAAGGTTTTACTGTTACCCAGCTATGCAGCTTTGGGTGAGGCACTTTCTCTCTTTTTTTTAATGAGAGGAGAGGATAAGTTGATCCCTCAGGATGTGCAACTCTAAGCTTTCCCAGGGTGCCTTTGCTCTGGCTGGGTAAAGAAAGCTGACTTTGAAAAGGAAGAGACCTCTGGATTTTTCTGGATCCTGGCTAAGTTCCCAGAGGGTCTTCAGATGCCAACGAGATCCAGCCATTGTCCCCACACCCGACACTGCCTCTCTGAGTAGAAGCCTCTTTAACATCTAATTTTCTTGGTGGAGTGTATTAGTTTTCTATTTGCTTCTGTAACATATTAACACATGTAGTAGTGGCTTACAACAATACAAATTTCTTATAGTTCTGGAGGTCTAAAGTACAAAAGCCATCTCCCTGGGCCACAGTTAAGGTGTCCCCAGGGCTGGTTCCTTCCTTCCTCCATCTTCAAGACCAGCAGCATAGCATCGTCTCTGCTCTCTAAGCTCTGCTTCCATCCTTCCTTCTCTCTGGCTCTGATCCTCCTGCTTCCATTTTATGGGGACTCTTGGCATGATGTTGGGCCTACCCAGATAATCTAGGATAGTCTCTCCATCTGATAACCCTTAACTTAATCACATCTGCAGAATCCCCTTTACAATGTAAGATGATAGTCACAAGTTCTGGGAATTAGAATGTGGATATCTTCAGGGGTCATTATTCAACCTACCACAGAGATTAATCATCAATCTCAAAACGGAGACGGGGGAGAAAAGTGTGTTGCAACTCCTGCTTTGGAATGGGGGGTTATAGACATTCCCCCAGGCAGGTGATTCTGCAGCTGACTGCAGTTTAAGCTGTACCCAACCGCAAAATCTATTTGCTTTCTAGCTATATTTAACTCTCTTTTTTGGATTGTTTGAGGGCCTTTATTTGTAGAAATGTGTGCTCTCTAAAGGGGACCACATCTCCTTAAACCCACCTGGTTCTGCTGAGCTACGGCCATTATATTTCTTCTCCATTCTGGTTATCATGTCCATTACTGAGTGCCCACTGAGAGCAAGGCAGCGTGCCAGGGAAATACGACAGTCTCCAAGACATGCTCCTTTCAGTTGTGGAGCTGATGTCTAGTGGAGGGAGAAAGGAACATGAGCAATTCTTTTTAACACAAAGCAGATTGTTTTTTGGCTCAAAAATGTGATTTCTATATGCACCTGGATTTTAAATTATTAACTCTTGTGGAGTAAGAATTTTAGGGCTTTTGAAAGATAGGATGATGGGTCTTTTCCTTTATCTAAAGGTCTTTGGTTCAAAAGAGGTGTTTAACTCTGATGATTCATGTGAAATCACTTCTACTCAAGGTTCATTAAAATTGAGGACAATAGGAGTTTGCTAAGCAAAGCAGAAACTGGGAAGAAAATAGTCTTCTTTTTTCATGCTGGATGTGAATGGATAATCTGGAACCTGGCTGTACCCGAACACTGTGTGCTTCCCGTGGCCGACGCACAAATCCCAGCGGGCCTGGCTTTTCTAGTTGGAAAGGCTCCTCCTTGCGTGAAGAGGACTCTCCAGCAAGAGCTCCCTCCGGCCCAGAACACAGCTTCAGAACACACAGCTGACTTCTCCTGGAAAAACAAAACCAACCTCTTCTTACTCTGATCATAGAAACCAAGTTGGCACCTCATTATCGCCTTGTTAGCAAGGACAGGCTGTGTCGAGGACAGACCTGGTCGGAAGGGTTGGCCCTGCGTGGGCAGGGTTTTGAGTTAAGCTTAATTGCTTTTCTAAAGCTCAGCTACTTAATAGCGCATGAGTAGAAATACATCATCAGACTCTTGACTGTCCTCCTCTTCCTTTCGTATTCTCGCCTACAATAGGCCATTAGCGCCTCTCCAACTCAGCCGCTGCTGCCATGCTTTGTGCCTGGGCCCCACTGGGCCACCAAGGCTTTGCTGCAACTGGCACAACTACCCAGAGGAGTAAAGGTCTGTAACCACCTTTAGCCTTGATTCTCCTCAGCACGCTCAGAATCTTAAAATGCAGCCACCTCATCCTACCCTTGGAGCACAGCAGGGCTGCTGGCTGGGTGAAGGGTAGTGTCTCTTTAAGGACTTAGAGCAAATTCTTGACTTCTCACAGAATGGGAAATCGTAACCCAGAGTCATTTTTTATGTCTCTGAACTGTATTTTGTAGTTGTATTTGAACATGAGTGTGCCTGATGTTCTGAGAACTCACTTCAAACAAAACAGTGAGGCAGCCCATGGGACGTACTCAGGGAGGGCTCAGAAGCTGCATGCTTAACCACCCATGCTCTTTCTCTTATTTTCAAAGCCTGGCTGGCATTTGAATCCCACGTCTGTACTCACCAACCGTGAGTGTTTGTAAGTAGGTCACCTAACCTCTCTGGGTTTTAGGTTCTTGCTCTGCAAAACTGGGGTGAAAATTCCCTGCCCTATAGGACTAATGGAGCGTCAACTGAGATAATGTAAGCTATGCACTTGATGCTTAGTGTCAACAAGGTCAGTGTGAGACTCTCCCATTTGCCTCCCTGCCCATGACTCTGTCACCTCCTCCTTGCCTCCTACTGTTCTCAGACCAACGCAAAGCACCAGCACAAGCAGACGCTCTCTTTCCTCAAGTGTTCCAAAAGTGGGAAAGAAATGACGTGCCACATACTTTCATGTCCCCCCTTTTTTTACCCTGAACCATGTCTGCCCCCAGCCTCTCTCCTTGTTCCATCATCATCAGACTTTTACTGTACAGAGCCTATGACAGTGAAGACCTTGCGTAAAGTGTCCCAGCTTTGCAGTATCTAACCTACACTTCCCTCAGCATGCTGAACGTGTCGCCTTGGTTGCCCATGGTAATCTCAGTTTCAAATGCACAGTTCCATTCTTCCCATTCAGACGTCCTGGGAATTCCAGTTCATCAACATCCCAAACACATTTTCTGATCATACCTACTCCCCAGAAGAGGTGTTTAAGACCCAGGAAATATGGTCTTACAAAGGAGCCCTAACTGTGGTAACCACATATATTAGACTTTCTGAGAAAGTCTGTCCCCTTTCCAGATGATGCATCCTGATTTTTGGTCCAGAAAACACCATAACCGATTAACAGTGGTCACGAGAAAGGCACACATTAGACAGAACGCCCCTGTAGTAAGGGTCTGTGGGTACCTACCACCCACTAAGACCTCAACTTCAGATTCTCTTGTAATCTTCTTTACGTTAGCTGTGTTTTGAGAGTGGACTGAAGGAAGAATGATACTTGCTGCTTTGGGATGTGAAATGAGTCTGGATAGGGATGAAAATGTGTTTGGCACAAATATTCACACAATTTGTTCTGTATGCAATTTTGAAGCCTTCTTTTTCTCCTTAATATTAGAAGATATGGATTTCCTTATGCCACTAAGTTTTGTTGTTGTTGTTGTTATATCGACCATGCCAAACTCAGGAGAGTGTCGACCGTTGGCAGTGATGGAGGTTAGACGTGTGTGGGGGAGCAGATACCTGAAGAACATTTAGTTGCTTTGGGATATTCCCTGTCTTAAGCTTGGTGCCAGTTACACTTTTTTGAATGTCTTAAATATTACACAGTGAAGTAGAAATTTAAACATTAGTAGTAACTTTCTACTTAATATTTCATTCTGAGCATATATCATATTTTACTCCCCTCTCCCCTTTGATGGGATATTTGTAGTTTTCAACTATGGACTCTTAAATAATATAGTATTATCAACAATCTATACTATCAAGTTTTGTCTGAATTTTAGTTAATTTTCTCAGAATAGATGTATAGAACTGAATTATTGGGTCAAGGCACATGGCTATCATGAGTGTGTATTTTGCCTAACAACCTTTTAACAAAGTCATATGAGTTTAGACGGTCATCGATGTTGTGTCCATACCACTTTATCTCACACCAGCACTAAGCGCTATTATTTTTTTTTTAAATGCCACTTTGCTAGGCAAATATTTGTTTTTCATGGTTTTAGCTTGTATTTCTTTGGTTACCAGTGAGATTGAACATTCTGTCATCTAATAATTTTTCTGCTGGATTTTTTTAAGTTGGCGTGTATGTGTGAGTACAGGATTTTGCAGACTTATGTGTGGGGCCTATGTCGGAGGGTCTTGTTTACATGGTGGTGGGGGGGACCACAGATAAGCACAGAGAGAACACCTGCCCACCTCTGTGAAGAGCAGCTGTGCATCTCGACCTCTGTCTTCCTGCAGTGCCGCCAAACTCCTGGACAAGAACCCTTTCTCCGTCAGTAACCCGAACCCTCTGCTTCCTTCGCCCGCCAGTCTCCAACTGGCTCAACTGCAAGCCCAGCTCACCCTCCACCGGCTGAAGTTGGCACAGACAGCTGTCACCAACAACACCGCGGCCGCCACGGTCCTGAACCAAGTCCTCTCCAAAGTGGCCATGTCCCAGCCGCTGTTCAACCAACTGAGGCATCCGTCCGTGATCAGTGCCGCTCACAGCCATAGCGGGGTGCCCCAGCATGCTGCAAGTGTGCCCAGTGCCCGGTTTCCCTCCAGTACAATTGCCTTCTCTCCCCCCGGCCAGACGCGAGGCCCAGGACCCTCTGTGAGCCTTCCTAGCCAGCCCCCCAATGCCATGGTGATGCATCCTTTCAGCGGGGTCATGCCTCAGACCCCTGCCCAGCCAGCCGTCCTCTTGGGCATTGGCAAGACTGGGCAAGCTTCCGCTGCGGCGGGATTCTACGAGTATGGCAAAGCCACCTCCGGCCAGGCCTATGGCTCTGAGGCAGACGGTCAGCCCATCTTCCTGCCAGCCTCGGCCTCTACCTCGGGCAGCGTGACCTATGAAGGGCACTACAGCCACTCAGGGCAGGATGGCCAAGCTGCCTTTCCCAAGGACTTCTACGGACCCAGCTCCCAAGGCTCGAACGTGGCAGGCGGGTTTGTGGCCGAGCCGGTGGGGGGCCTGAAAGGTGAGGGGGGTCCACTGCTTCAGGGCCCGAACAGCCAGTGGGAGAGCCCCCATGGATTCTCTGGCCAGAGCAAGCCTGACCTCACAGCCGGCCCCAACCTGTGGCCTCCCCACACCAGTCAATCCTACGAGCTGTATGACCCCGAGGAGCCGACCCCAGATAGGACCCCTCCTTCCTTTGGGGGTCGGCTGAACAACAGCAAGCAGGGTTTTAGCGGGGCAAGGCGGAGGGCCAAGGAGGAGCCCGCGATGCTGTCCGTGAGGCCCCTGCAGGCTCAAGAGCTGAATGACCTTCACGGGGTGGCCCCCCTCCACCTGCCACACATCTGTAGCATCTGTGACAAGAAGGTGTTTGATTTGAAGGTGAGTCACTTAACATGGGCTGGGATCCACAGCCGGTGCCCGGATGGGCTCACCGCCACCACCCAGCTCTCGCTGTTGATGGGTGAGGAACTGGTACATTTGGGGACTGGGTAAAAAAAGTTGTTGCCATCAATACTCTTGATTAAAATAGATATTAGGACTAATAGGAATTTCAGAAATGTACCAGGGCTAGTCCCTTGCTTTAAAGCAAGTAAGAGATTCTTACCCATGTCTATAGCTGAGAAAGCTGCTCTGAGTGGGGGGATCAAGTGGCCCCGCCCGCGTTGCTAAGAAGGGACTTGGGAATTAGGGTTTCTCACCTCCTTGATGGAGGTTTTTCCTCTAAGCTACGCCTAAACGTTACTGCTCCTGGTGTCATACTGAGTACGAAAGGGGGAAAAAGTGAGCAGAATTTTGGGTCAAGGGCAAGAGAGAAGTTCTCACTAGAGACCTAGACAGATTATCATAGAGGACCTCAGCTTTCCCAGCTGCATAATGGAGGTAAGGGCCTCATGACTCTTTTCAGTGGTTGTAAATTGCTTCGGGCTCCAGCAAACAGAGGTCTATTATAGTATAAATTTCCCCTCAAAATGTATTGATGATGCAATGAAATATTTGAAAGCAATGATAATTATAATAGCTAACATATATTAAACCTTTTCTGTGTATCAGTAGTAACGCTTCAAGGTTGATACTATTATTATTCTCATATGTGAAAACTGAGGCCCAGAGAGGTAAAATGACTTGTCCGGGGCCCTATAGCTAGGAAGTGGCAGGATGGAGATTTGAATGGGGGTCTGGCCCTCCCAGAGCCTCTTAAGCCACAGGCTGCACTGGCTCCTGTCTCTTCTCCCGTTTGCATTTCATCATAATCCCTCTTGAGTGTGAGTCACGCCACACTGTCATTCCCCCTCTGCTTGGGTGCCATGCTGCAAGTGCGTCCCTGTCACTTAGGTGGGACACACCCTCTCACTTCCAGTCTCCAGAGGGGGCTGGCTGACGTGGGAGGTGATGGAGCACTTTGTCTCTCCTAAGCCTTTCCTAAGGCTTTGCAGCTCACTGTGAGTCCACCTGTCTGAATCTTCCAATTGGAAATGGAAATGGGTTGGAGGTGAGGTGGGACTAAGGGGGAACACTGAGAGGAGAAGAAGGGATCACTTGTGTGAATCTGGGATCCTGTCCAAGATGGGCACAGCTGTGTAGGAGTGAGGGCTGGATGGGGGTCCAGATTGGGGCAGGAACTGGGAGAGAGAGGGAAGAGGAGGAGATGTGTCTGCAGGATTGGTCCAGCCTCTGGGCACTCCAAGCTCCCTGCCTGGCCAAGGGAGCCTGCACTCACTCCCTGCCTTCCTGTGGATTCCATCATCTTTCTTTTCTTCTGGCCCAGGACTGGGAGCTGCATGTGAAAGGGAAACTACATGCTCAGAAATGCTTGGTCTTCTCTGAAAAGTAAGTGCCGTCAAGGAGAACAGGTTCATGCATGCGCTCAACAAATGTTCATTGAGCACCTACTGTGTGCCATGCCGTTCTAGGTGCTGGGGAGATGGAACAGCACGGGCAATGTCTCTGTCTCCAAGGAGCATACACTTAATGGGGGGAGGGGTGTCAGAGGATAACAAAATAAACAGCGAATTATATATTGCATCTCTGATGGGAAATGCTAAGCAAAAAACAATGTCAGGGCAGGAGCAGGAAGGGTGCGTGTGTGTGTGTGTGTGTGCGTGTGCGCGTGCACTCATGCCCACACACATACACATTCACTCACGGGCTGGCCCTTGCATTTTAAGAGTGTGTGTGTGTGGGGGGCACTTGCTGAGGACATGTCAGGAGAGGATGGAATGAGACCGTGGCTGTCTGGGGGACATGCACTCCCAGCAGAGGCAGAGTGGGCAGCAAGTTTGAAGGCCCTGGGATGTGCGGGCAGTATCACTATGACCAGAGCCCTGTGCTGGGTGAGGGGTTGGGAAAGTGCCAGTGTGTTGTGCTGTGAAAACTTCCGTTTTTGCTTTGGAGCGTGGGAGGGCTGAGCAAAGGAGTGATGTGCATCTGTTCCACGTGCTGAGAACAGATGGCAGGGGGGCTATGGCAGGCACCAGAGACCAGCGAGGAGGGGGCTGCAGTGTTTTGCAATGAGCCATTAAAAAGGCCTCCCTTATTCACAGTAGCCGAAAGGTGGCAGCAACCCAAATGTCCACACCAGATGAGTAGGTAAACAAAACGTGGGACAACGTATGATGGAATATAATTCAGCGTTAAAAGGAAGGAATTTATGTGCTCACTGAGGCAGCACGTCCACTAAAAAGGAAGGAATTTCTTACACATACTACAATATGGGTGAACCTTGAGGACATTATGCTAAGTGAAATAAGCCAGACACAGAAGGACAAAACTGTGTGATTCCACACATAGGAACTATCTAAAGGAGTCAGAGTCATAGAGACAGAAAGTAGAATGGCAGTTGCCAGGGGCCGGGGGAGGGGAACATGGGGGATTAGTGTTTACTGGGTAGAGTTTCAGTTTTGCAAGATGAAAAGAATTCTGGAGATGGGTGGTGGTGATGGTTGCAAAACAGCATGAGTGTGCTTAGTGCCACTGAGCTTAAAAATGGTTAAGCCGGTACATTTCATGTCACATGTATTTTACCACAATGTAAAAAAAAAAATGATTTTTAAAAGGTCTTTCTTCTCTGGCTCTCTACTTTTTTTTTTTAATTATGCTAAAATTCACACAAGGCCCACCGTTTGAACCATTTTAAAGTGCACAGCTCAGTGGCATTGAGCACGTTCCCAAGGTTGTGCAAATGGTACCAGTATCTAGTTCCAGAACATTTTCATTGCCCTCAGGTGAAACCCCATACCCCTCAGCAGTCACTCCCCAGTCCTCCTTCCCCCAGCCCCTGGCAACCTCTAATCTGCTTTCTATCTCTATAGATTTTCTCTGGACATTTCATGTAAATGGAATCATATAACACATGGCCGGCTTTTTTCACTTAGCATGATATTTTCAGGTTCATTCACATTACAGCATATACTACCTTTTTATGGCTGAATAATATTCACATATATGTATATATATATATATATATGTGTGTCACATTTTGTTTATATATAAATAAATCCTTTGATCTATATTTGGAATGGTTTTAATCTTTTGGCTATTGCGAATAGCGCTGCTATGAACATTCATGCACGCGTTTTTGTTTGAACATCTATTTTCAACTATTTTGGGTCTGCGCCTAGGAGTGGAATTTCTGGGTCATATGGTAATTCTTTATTTAACTTATTGAGTAACTGGTTCCCCTTTTTCCACCCCTCTCCAGTGCTGGTGTCCGGTGTATACTTGGTCCAACAGAGGGAACTCTGTGTGCCTCTCCCAACAGCACGGCTGTTTATAACCCTGCTGGGAACGAAGGTGAGCATGGGCCTGTGGGTCAGCAGCACGAACCCGAAATCATCTTCCCGAAGGCTAACCGTGTCACATCTTTAATAACCAGACTTCCCTGATGTGGTCTTCTTAAGCATCTGTAAAGCAAACAGATCCCAGCATGCTAAAATGCATTAGGCCTGCTGTCTGAGGCCTTCAACATTTTCTGACAAATTTTAGACATAAAGCTTTGCTGGTCATCCACATGCCCAGAGATATAACCATACCATAGTCACCAAACAATATGTTAAGAGGGGATTTTCATTTTTCTCCTCCCACTTATGTCCTAAGAGTGACTTTTGAAGGTAAAATAAATAACGAGTGGTCATCCAGTTTTGTGTAATTTTATCATTTAGATTATGCCTCAAATCTTGGAGCATCATATGCAGCCATTCCAGCGAGGTCATTTACTCAGTCAAATCCTGCGTTTCCTTCAGCTTCCCCGGGGGCAAATGTGAGTACAGAAGCATTTTCTCCATTGGCATTGTTATCACTGCGGCATTTGTATCACCCATGGTGCCTGAGTGTTATTAGGTACAGAAGAGCTGACAAGAAGCTGGTGGCGGACGGTATGGCTTTGTGCAGGGCAGGAAAATGTGCCCCTGGACGGAGGTTGAGACTTGTGTCATTCAGCCCAGCGAGTACTGAAACACACAGATAAAAAGGCTGACAAATTCTTAAAATTGAAAGCACTCAGAGACTATAGCATACGGCTCTGTTTTAGGAAAAAGATAAGTTTTAATATGTGTGTTTTTAAGACGTTGATGGTTTACTGAAGTGGATCGTTTTTCATGAGTAGTAATTCTGAAACTTGAAGCAGAAAGAGAAAGTGCGTTAGAAAGTAAGGACCTTGTACCGATGGCATTTGTCGGCTCCTCGGGGGAATGGCTGCTTCTGGAACCTTTGTTTTCAGTCCTCTCTCTCTCTATGACGTGCACGTTAGTCCCCCAAAGCTCTAACACTTCATCCCTCCTTTCCCACGGATTATGACAGCACTTCTTCTCGCTTCGGTTTCCCATGGCACGCAGCCTCGTGCCCCTAGGAGCCTCTCTCATTCCCTGGGAACACATGAAAGGGGGCGGGAGACGCGGAACCGGCTGTAAAACAAAATGCGTTTGATAGAGGGCGTGTGTCTCTGTGCTTTTACCTGGGCCTGTATTTTTTTCAGTTTGTGATGTGAACAGCTACAGCCTCTTTCTCTCTTTTCATGCAGCAAGTATATACAAGTTCCTGACAGTGACCTTCCACGTGCCGTCCCCTCATGTTGGGGCATTTGTGCAAAACTTAGGAAGGGCAGGCTGAGGTTATAGACCCTGAGGGATGAGTGAGTGGGGTGGCAAGGAGGTCCATGACAAGAACTGAAGCCTGCCTGGGCTGAGATTTCTGTTTGTTTGTATTCGTTTGTGATGTTTACTGGGAGAAGTACTTCAAGAGAGAACCCCCAGCTGTAAGCCCATGGTTTGAAGAAAGAGGATTTTGTGTTTTTTTTCTCTGTACTCTCCATGCTCAGAGCCACACCCACTCAGTGGCAACTTTAGGTCAGTTCTAGGAGAGCAGAGTGGCTGGGTTCAGTGACCCCTGTCATTGGTCTTTTATTTCATGACCTTGTGTCCCAGTGAGGGTGTTGGCAGGCCTCTTTCCCACGCTGTGCTCTGAGACTTCAGCACTGAGGGTACAGGGACTGTCATCTAGATTGTGGAGGCTGGATTGGAAAGCAGGTGACTCAGGGGTCTAGGTGCAAGAAAGAGAACTGGTGTCAACTGAGCCCCATTGCAAAGGGAAAGGGGCTGAGAAGCATTAAGAGAGGCAGAGCAGGATAGCTCTGTGTGTGACCCCATGCCATCCTCTGGGGCTGGCCAGTGAACCAAAGGCCTTTTCCTGTGGATGTGGACCCAAGAGCCAGCCCTAAGTTCAAGTCCAAGTTCTGTAGCCAACTAGCTGTGTGGCCTCAGGCACATCACCAAATCACTTTACTTCTCTGAGGCTCTGTTTCCTTAACTGGAGATAATACTCCCCTAATTAATTGTATGACTTTTGAAGGTAAAGTTAAAGGAAATGGCCGGGTGCTCACCTGGCTTGTGTAATTGATTGTTTCGTTTAAGCCTCTAATCTTGGCATATCATATGTGGCCATTCGAGCGCAGTCTCCTGATGCGGTGTCAGAGCTGGACAGCAGGAGCGAGGCTCAGGCCAGACCAGCGCTGTCCTGCCCTGGGAAGGATTGGATGAGTCCATGTCCGTGATGACGATTTGTGGACCCTACAGGGTGCGGAAGTAACAATGGCTGTTATTGAGCGATGAGCCCTTTTAACCCGCTGTGGGGAAAACATCCTGTCTAAGGCCCACTCTGCTCTGTCCGCTAGCCCCATGACTCTGGGCAAGTGTCAGTGTCAGCGTCCCTCATGCGCAAACCTGCCCAGGAATCCCTGTAGTCGTACCTGCCCCGCCGAGAGATGTCGCAAGGCTCCCACGAAGCCCTTACCTGTGGGGCAGGCCTGGGCAGTCTGACCCGTGATCATGTGTGGGTTACAATTTCCCCCAAATGCCTAATGATGGGGAGGTATCTGGCCTGAGCGTGAGGGGAAGCAATACAAGAAACATTTTTTTTGCAGCAGCAGAGGCCAGCAGGAGGGAGACGGAGAGCCCCAGCCACTGTAGGGTGGTGATAACAATAGCAGACACTATATTGTGCTTAATGCATTTTTAGCATTTTTGTATGTTTTAACTCATTTAATTCTCCAGGTAACCTTGTGAGGTGGGGAAACCAAGGTGTAAAGAAACCAAGCATCCTGCTTTCGGTCACACAGCTGGTAAACGGAGGCAGGCCCAGGTGGCCTGGCTCTAGATGCCTCACTTACAACCACTAAGCCCTGCTGCCCCTCTTGGAGGGTCTCTGAGTTGTGGTCCTTGCTGTGATTCTTTTTAATAAGTTCCCTCCCCTCCCCCACTCCCACTTCGCAAGCTGCTTGGCAGGATCTAAGGTGCCTTGGGGGTGCAGGGCCACGGCCAGCCATCAGCCATGGAGCATGGTACAGAGGCCAGTTAGACCCAGACTCGGGTTCTTTGTCACTGAGGCAGCATCTCCCAGGATGGACTCAGACATTTATTTGGAGGGATTTTCTGCAGACACAGTGGAGGGGAAGAGGTGTCATCTGACTGCTTTTATTGTTGTAAGTTCTATGAGGTCTTGGTCAGATGAGCTTTCCCGAGGATATCTGGGGGACAAGGACAAAGCCTGCCCAGCCATGCCTAATTAGTGGCTAAATGGTCACATCTCTCTGTTGGCTTCTGGTCCTCTTGTTTACCATTTTTGGCAAATGGAATCGAATGCAGGTATGTTTTTCTTCAGGAAAACCTGAAATACAAAAATATTGATATCTGAAGACAAGCTGAGAAATGAAGGGCCGATTAATCCACTACTAAAAGTTAACTTTACAAGCCACCTTTATGTGGTAGGCGAGTCCCTGAGAGAATTTTTTTAATTTTTTTTTTCTGCCTACAAATACTGACATCCAAAGAAGCGCGATACATCAAGGGGTGGTGACTCTGCTAGCAAAGGACACTTTGCCCAGTGGGCTGCTTGTGCGTATACATTTCTACTGCTTTTTCTGCTTACAAAATTTTTGCTTTTTGTGAAAATTCAAACTGAGAAGACATATTTAATGGGAGATTGAAATTCCCCCATTATCTCTCTCCAGTCCCCATGAGAACCTACGAAAGCTTTGACACACTTTTCCTCCAGAAGTGGTTCTGTGCCAGGGCTTTTTCTGTCCAATTTCACTTATGTCCATCTTTTCAGAAACCCATTTGTGGAGGACCAGCCAAGACTCTGCCATTGTAGTATCACTATTGTGGGTGGAGCAGAGAGAGGACCCTGCCCTGTTTTTAAGCGAGAGCACGGCAGGGACACAGCCCTCCGGGGGTGAGCCTTCAGAAGGTCTTGGAACTGCTACACGATCTAAAATGATTGCAAATCCCATCTACCACCTCCACCAAGCCTAGGCTTGGCTGCTAAATTTACACTAGTCCTAACTCTGTGGGAGTGCGAGCCTTTTGTTTTTATGTTTATGGCTGACAGAAATGGGATGCTGAGCTGACGGTGGTGTGCTCTGTTTGTCCCCTCCTGCCCAGGGATTCTGGGAGAGTCTGTTCACGTTCACTGAGGCTTCTGCCATTTGACAGGACACAGGCACTTTCTCCTTGGCTGACAGAGTCATCATAAACAGAGTAATCAGGTTTCTTGAACAGGCCTGTAGGGCCTCCTCGTGCTGTAAATAGTTTTCTTGTGCCTGCCCAAGATGTACTTGGCCTGCTGTGTCCCCGTTAAACCGCCTTGAAGTTTTCACAGCCACTTGGGGGTTTATTTACTGTTGCGCCACAGGTGGGCCTCCTTGGCCTGGGATGATATACATCGTTTTTATGGTTTCTTCTCACCAGAACCCTGTGACCCAGGAAACTTGTATAAATAAGGAAACTGAGGCATAGTGAAAGTTATATGTGAATGGAGGACTACAGGTTTAAGCCATAGGTTGCCTCTTCTTCGATTGCCGGCTATTTCTAAAACATCTGTTCATCCACTCTGGCCTTCCAGGTCCGTGGTTCAGAGCACTGTGGCCTCTAGACTTGCAGAGAGCGCAGAGTAGTAATGGACATGGTGGATGATACCCATCATTCCCGCACCAGTCCAGCTCTGTCCTCATTCCTGTCCCCTCCACGGGGCAAGGAGCCACCTGATGCATTTTTAAAGAGAGCAAAGAGCCGGGAACAGAAAACATGGGAGGGTTTTGTTTTCTGGGTTTTTCCACCCCTTTTCTTTGTAGAAATTGTTCATTTTTTCTTGTTGCAAAAGTAGTACACACTGTGTAAAAATTCAAATGGTGACAGAAATACAAAAAATAGAAAATCCAACCCTGCAGGGAAAACCGAAGGTAGAGTCTTTTGCTCTGTGTACCTCTAACGAGTGTACATGAGCATGTTTAATTATTAAAAGTATATATTTTTGCAAAAATCAGAGAATGCCATATAATCTGTTGTATAACTTGTTTTTTTTCACTTAACGTAAGTTCACAATACATATTGTAATTGATTTCTAGACATCTTCATGCATCTGACATCTACTGTATGTGTTTAGCACAATTTATCAAGTCTGTGATTATTTGATGTTTTAGCGAGACCTGAGTTGTAATCACAAATCGACCACTACTTCTTTGCCCACAGATTAGGTTCCTTAACTTCTTTCAGACGTCAGTGATGCACCAGATGACCTCCCAAGATTCCATGACTCTAAAGTTTACATGCATATTAAAATTACTCAGCAGGGGGAACCACCCCAAGACCTGTAGGCAAGTCTGGCTTAAAATCTAAAAGTAGATTTACTCTAAGTCAAAGCTAATACGCTTTATAAAATATTTGGAAGTGTCAATAGAGACTTCTGTGTCTGTCCTCCGAGATCCACACAGGAACCCACGCCCATTTGCTATCCACATGATAACGTTCAACAGCAAAACTGTGAGGAAGGAACATTTGCCTTGTGACTGGCGTCAGGGGTCTTCAGCACAGAACCAGCAGAGGCCCACAGACTGTGTGTGTGCCAGATGAAATTAGGTCACACCTAAAGGAGATCAGGCTGGAGCACAGAAGTTTTTTTATTAAAGACCGAATGAATCTATATTTGTAGCTCTAGGAAGCACTTTGAGAGACTTCTCTCACCCCGCAGGCCTCTTGCCCTAAGCTACATTTTTATTGCAACTCTGAGTTATTTGAACTGGGCTGTTCTTTGAACTCATCTGCGAAGCCTGTTCCCACCTGCATCAGAGGGCATTGAAAGGTCTCAGAATCTCTCTACACAAGTCTGTTTGCTCCTTTCACATTTCCATCCACTTATAAAGAATTTGTGGATGAGTGACAGGTCTGGGACACAGCCGCATGAACCTGTAGAAGCAGCATCTGGTTTTAAATGAGTGACCGCAGCCTGGGGAATGTGCACCCCAGGCCCGTGATCGCACGGGGCTCATTCCAGGTCAGAGCTGGCTTGAGGTGTCCTCCAGGCTGGGGAGAGATGACTGTCCCTTCAGGTTAGTAATTAGGGCTTTAGTTACAACCCTTGACACCTTAGCTCTCTTAGAGATTTGACCTTGGGCTGGGAAATTTCAAATGCACTTGTCACATGTGTGCCTCCCAGAGGCTCAGCAGGCAGAGCAGTGAGTGAGATGTTAACAGGGCCCATCAACACCTCACACCAAAAATTCAAGTTGGCAAGGTCTTATGATTCTCTCTAAACCCATCTACTCCTCTGCCTCAGAGCGCAGCTTTTAAAGTGTATTTTTGGTAACTTTTAATTTTAATGTAATTTAGACTTACAGAGAAGTTGCAAGAAAGGTATAAGGAACATCCATATACCTCTTGACCAGATTCACTATTCCTTTACATTTTGGCCCATTTATCATTCTCTGTGTTTCTTTGTCTCTCTTGTGCATCTCTCTCTCTCTATTGTAAAACTGTCCAACCATTTCTTCCTATCTGTCTAATCCACTCATCCGTCTATCTGTTCACCCATCTATCCATCTATCTATCTATCTATCTATCTATCTATCTATCTATCTATCTATCTATCTATCATCTATCTATCTAATCATATTTTTGCCTGTTTTTTTCTTGAACCATTGGAGACATTGAACCTTTTCACCCCTAACTACATCAGTAGGAATTTCCTAAGAACCCAAATTTTCTCTTAAATGATCATAGTTCAGTTACATCTCCCTACCCCCAGTCTAGGATCATCATAGAACATTCTTTGAAAGGAAGGAGACACACATTTATAGGAGGCTGCTGGATTTCAGGCATTGCACTAACGCACTTTAGATACATTGTGGCATTTTTTTCTTCTAAACAGTCCTGCGGAATCCATTTTTATTCTCCTTGTTTTATAGACGAGCCAACTCAGGCATTTAGAGAAATTCGGTCACTCACTCATGGTTAGTCAGTGGGGAGCAGGTCCAGATCCCAGTCTATCCGACATCCCCGTTGCCCTGGCACACCCATGATGTGTATCTGTCATCTGCGAGGCACCAGTCTCGTGTATGCCACCAGCACACACAGGCATGTCTGAAAGATGAACATACTCATGCTGAAACAGATGATCACATAGGGAGGGAGGACAAACATTACACTCATTGGTACCAGAGTGGGAAAGACACTGTTTATGTTCCACTCCGTTGGGGAAAGTTATCATGATCCTGGATCTTAGCTTGGCAAGGCTTCTGGGCAGAGTGGAATTTTAGGACTTAGAGCTACATAAAGCATGGATATTTTACATCTGGAAAGGACTTTAGACAATAGGCTACCTCCCTCATTCCAGACACTGAGAAACTAAGGCCCCGAAAGGAGAACTGGTTTGTCCCTGTCACATATCTTATCAGTGGCCGAGATGTGACTTGAATTCAGGTCCTCCGTCTTCTAGGCTTGTTTTTTCCATTACATCAAAAAGTCCAATCTTTTTACAGCCCAAACTCCTTTTAATTATTTACTCCTACCCCAAGCAGCCACTGTTCTGTGTCCCATGTTTTGAAAAGTACCCAATCTGCCAAATACTTATATTAGTGAGTAATTAACTAGTTACCCATTTTTCTTAATCAGAAATACAGACACATCAATCAGACTTTCTAATCAGCCTAAGATCTAACGAGGGTGACCATGCTGATAGAATCAAGAAACTCAAAGTATGATCTCAACTCAGGTTTTTTAAATGTCAAAAATAATGACCCTCCCTTGAATATTATTACCTTCAAAGACTCTTCAGGACTTATTAGAGAACTCAGGCTGGGAATAGTAATAGTCACGCTGCTGCTCAGAGGCAATCAAGGTGGTCTGTACCCCCAGTGAACAAATTTTACTCTAGATGTCCCACTAAAAATGGCATTGTCCTTTCCTCTTACCTTCCCACTTTCCTTTCTCCCTCCCTTTCTTCCTCAGTATTCAGATCTCCCATAGGTTACAAGGCAAATAATAGCCATGTTTATATAAACTGTTTGAGAATAGGTTAGATGGATTATACATATAAATCTATACCTTCTATGAATAATCAAATACGTTTTCGAACCTAACTGAGTTTAACAAAAAGGCCTTTTAGATCAATGACAGAAAAGAATGCAGACTGAACTTTCCTAAATCACATATTTGCAAAGAATATGCAGGCATACCTTGGGGTATGGTGGGTTTTGTTCTAGACCACCACAATAAAGTGAATATTGCAATAAAGTGAGTCACATGAATTTTTTTTGGTTTCCCAGTGCATATAAAAGTTATGTTTACAGTATACCATAGTCTATGAAGTGTGCAGTAGCATTATGTCTATAAAACAATGTACGTACCTTAATTTAAAAATATTTCATTGCTTAAAAAAATGTTGTCATCAGAGCCTTCAGTGAATCATAATCTTTTCACTGGTAGAGTGTCTTGCCTTCACTTTGTCAAAGACACAGTATGTGCAAAGTGCAATAAAATGAGCTATGCCTGGAGCACATAAAAGAACTTTCTTTCTAGCTGGATAGAATATTTCATGTGCTCTGAAGCCGGACACAACACAAAGCAAACCCTAAACAGAGCAATCCTTAAGATTTTTCAGTTCTCAAGATTTTCATCTCCTGGCTTACTCAGAAAATGATAAACTGGTTAACTGAAGAAGCTGCTCATGGTCCCTGGAGCAAGTTGGACTCCACCCTGAGGGATCAATATCTGGCAGACCTGAGCCCATTTGTAGATCCACTTGGGGAGCTCCTCATTAACATCCTTAACTGGAAAGAATACTAGAGATCTTGTCATTATCTTAACTGACAACAAGAGAATCCATAAAATCCAGCTTCTATTTCTGATTAAAACTCTTGGCAGAATAAAAATGCATGCATAGAATATATTTTAAAATTTGAGTGAAAACCTTGAGACCCATTCATTCTAGGGCTTCTCTAACAAGGTCTGCAGCGTGACTTCATCTCGCTCCTTGGTGACTGGCAGCTGAGAGTGTTTATTCTCCAGGAGGCATGTTCCACTGCCTATAGCAGCTTTTGCTGCTCTCACACTTGAATAAAAACCTCTTGAGTTGCTTTTTCAGTCTGGAGGAGACAATGAGAGAGGCACTGGCCCTTGTACCTAGTCACTAGGCAACTGGACCAGCAAGGAGCAGAGCGGGGATTGGCACAGAACCACCGTGCATGTTTACTCTGTTGTCTAAGCACACATTAGCCCAGGCCAACCACAGCAAAATCACATGTAGCAGAAACGTGCCCCACTAAGAGATGCTGGGCAGAGCATCCAGCCTAAGCCCTCCTGCTGATGAACTCAGAGGACCAACCACATTGCCTTGTCTCAGAGTTCAGCTGGGTCTGTGTCTTTATGTGGACCACTCGTGCTAATAGAAGGCACAGGCCCTGCTCCTGCCATCCCTGGAGGACCCTGAGAGCCACCTGGGCCACACACTGAGTCCTGTTCTCCTTTGGGAAAGTGTTTGACCTCCAGACATTGCAGATGGGGAGGTTTGAAAAGGGCACTTGGGTTTCTACAGTTCAGGGCTGAACCATAAAAGGAAATTCTTATAAACTTTAATTGTCCTCAGCCTAGATGAGACGAGTGAGGGCTTTTCACGGCAGAATGACCCAATTATTAGCTCTTGTTAGGGATGGGACCTCAGACTCTCCTTCCGTATTACTTTAGTAGAGCTGGACCCACGTCGAATGTAATTAGATGTTGAAGTTGACTTGATTGTAGAAAACAGTGATTTTGCAAATGTAGGCTATGCTATTAGAATGTATTTCAGGTTTGATAAATTGCATCCTTCTCTCCAAGTTGGGCTGGCTTATGCTTACTAACTCTTGAACCTCCTGGAGACTCCAGGCTGATGAAGGTGTTCACAGGCCACACGCACTTCCTTCTCCGGAAGCTTTGATGAGGCCCAGCTCTTGGCTTCCAAACTGTGTTCCGTAGAGGTGTCTTTGGGACTCCTATCTGGAGGTGGCAGCAGGGTGCTGGACCCCAGGTTTGTCTAGAGCCCCTCCTCTTATGTGTTGAATATGTCAGGCTGGTGAGCAAGTTTTTGTTTGGAGAAAAGATTCAAAGGCCAACCAAGTTTTGAAAGCCCCTATCCTAAACCACAGGTCATTACTGTGAATGTCTGTGTCTGTGGATTAGGTTCCCACAAATTCTTTCTATGTTCTTTTTTTTTTCTTTATTGGGATTTTTAAAAAATTGTAAGTCAAGTAACATGAAGTATGTAGGAAAAAGGTTAAATCTCTCTCCTCCTCCCTTCTAGTTCTGTTCTTTGAAGGTAACCATTGTTTACAAGTTGATATGCATTTTCCCATGCTTTTCTCTTCTGTGCTGAGATCTTTTAAATTTTTTTCTTTGGGAAAAGATTCAAAGGACAGAACAGTAGAGACTAGTATCAGTAACCCCTGTATACCTATTCCCCAATTCCAATAATTATCAAAATTACAACACTTGCGTTATCTATCTCCTCATACATGTTTGATTTTTTGTTTTGTTTTACAAAAATGACATCATACTACACATGTGACTTGGCAACCAGTTTTTAACTTATTCTACCTTAAAAATAACTTCTTATCAGCTCATCTACTTTCTCCTTTTAATGGCTATGTAGTTTTCCATGGCATGCTTGAATCATTGCTTATTCAGTCATTCCTTTATTTTTGGACACTTGGGCAGTTTTCAGAATTTTTTGCTGCCTTATAAATTACTGCACCAAATGTCCTTGTATGTAAGTATTTACATATTGGTGCATTTATTTCTGTAGGGTAGATTTCCAAAAGTGAGTTGGCAGGATCATGGACTATGTATATTTTAAGTTTTATTAAATATTGCTAAAGTATACTCTCAAAAGATCATAGATACCTCCCACCAGCAACATATGCCCATCTCCTTGTATTTTCAACAATCCTGGGTGTGATCGTTCATTAAAAATATTGTGAATCTTTTTTTGCATAGAGATGGCATAAAATCGACGTTTTTGTATGTGTTCATGAATGGATTCTTTTTCTGCATTAATTTTGTAAATTATAGTTTTGCAATCATTATTTGGGGAAGACAG
This sequence comes from Macroglossus sobrinus, assembly GCA_004027375.1. Classification (NCBI taxonomy): domain Eukaryota; kingdom Metazoa; phylum Chordata; class Mammalia; order Chiroptera; family Pteropodidae; genus Macroglossus; species Macroglossus sobrinus. The sequence continues at coordinate 62,455 of PVKZ01003276.1, forward strand.
CCATTAGGAACATGCCTGGAATAAAGACTAGCCCCTGTTCTTCATTTCTGCTAGTTTGCACAGCGGAAAATGGGTGTCGGCCGCGTGGTACACATCTGCAATCTCCCTGAAGGAAGCTGCACTGAGAATGATGTCATTAACCTGGGTCTGCCCTTCGGAAAGGTCACGAATTACATCCTCATGAAGTCTACCAATCAGGTAGGGCTGGGCACTTTCACAGTGGTGCATGCTGGGAATATCGCACATTGGTGGAAGGAAACAATATACATTGTTTTTGTTTGTTTGTTTTTTTAAGAAGCTGTTCTTTTATTAAAATTAATTAATTAATTAATTAATTGATTTTTTTATGGTGGCATTGGTTAATGAAATTCAGTACGTTTCAGCTGTACACTTTAACAGTAAGTCATATATAGGTTTACACTGTGTGTTCACCTCCCATAGGAAGATTTTTTTCCTGTCACCACGTATTTGACCCCGTTTACCCTGTCTACCTCCCTCTTCCTCCCCCACCACTTACCCTCTGGCAACCGCTAGTCTATAGTCCATGTCCGTGAGTCTCTGTTTGTTTGTCCTGTTCATTTGTTGCTTTTAGGTTTATATCCCACATATAAGTGATATCATGTAGTTTTCAACCTTTTTTGTCTGGCTTATTTCACTTAGCATGATTATCTTGAGGTCCATCCATGTTGTCGCAAATGGCAGTATTTCACCTCTTCTTATGGCTGAGTAATATTCCCTTGTATATATGTACCACAAGAAGCTGTTCTTAACATTGAGAGGTAATGCACAGCTGACTCCTATTGGTACGGCACAGAGGTTTTTGGTGGTGGAGGTGTTTTAATCCCCTTGTTTTACCTTACCCTTCTCATGATGGCTGCAGACAGGCCTTTGTGAGTTGCCTACAGGTGAGGAGGTGTTTTGGAATGAGGTGCTCATTGACATAGGAAAGCTAACTGGCCCCCAACATAGAAATCCATGGACTTGAGCCTTTTCACTCTGTCACCAACCCCCCAAGCTAATGCTCCAGCCTTACATTCTAAGTTTCTCATCACTGAGGCCTGGATTTGGAACCTGCCAACGATTGACTGGAAACATATTTTCACTGATCCTTGGTGTTAGCATCCGAGGCCATGGGTCTCACAGCAGGAGACTAGGTGGGAATTAATGGGTGCTTGGTAAGTCTAAGGAACTAAGAATTCTTAACCTGTGGGGATTAATTGAGTCCTTGACAGTTCATGTGTTTGTCTTCATTTCTAGCATCAAAGGGGGGAGTTAAAACTGAGAATGGCTAGAAATAAGAATATTTTGTGTTTTACTGTTAATAAATACATTTTTACAGAGGAACAGGCACAGGAGAAATTTTTTTCTTAATTAAGGCGTAAACTTTAGAGACTCAAAGCCACATCGGATCATCAGTGGTCTTCCTCCACCAAGCTAGGCTTAGATTTCTCACTTTCTCTCTTTGTTTCTGCTTCTCAGAATTCTATTTTGGGTAAATGTCCCAGATTCAGCTTGCAACATTAATGTGGTGAGATGCATTGAATTAATATTCGCAGCTGACAGTTGAGAAGTAGAGGTGCTAAAACGTTTACATGAACAGAGTCACTTAGAAAGCCGGTGGCAGAATTTGAATAAAATTCAAATCTCGACTTCTTAGTCTCCCACATTTCTGCCATGACTGTGACAGCATGGAGAAAAGCACATCTGAAATTCAAAAACAAATGTGAGGGAAGGATGGAGAATGAGCTTCTTCAAGGAAAAGGGGGAGGAGGCGTTCACAGTAAGGGCCCCTTTGTCCCTGACCACTTCTCCTTCTCAACATGGAGGGACCAGATCAGTACAAACCAAACAAACCTAAGAAACAATAACAGTAATGAATCTGCCACAGCAGCTACAGGAAAACTGACAGGTGAGTCAAAATTGTCTATTGAGACATTCTCCGTAGACACCAATTGAATGAGAAAGACCATTTCTTTGTAAGTTGTCATTTTAAAAAATCAGAACAGTGAAAGAAAGAGGGAAAATGCTGTGGAAACATAACTGAGAGTTTTCGTTTCTCTTTAACTCACAGAGATGTGACCTTCGTTCAAGCCTAGGAAGCCCTTGAGTGTTTTGTTTTGTTTTGTTTTGTTTTAATATATTTCTTTCTTTGCCAAGAAAGTGAGAGCTCAGCTACCCAGGGTTCGTGTCCCTGTCTTCTGCTATAGTCACCACTAAATAAGAAATTTTGCAGGGATCCACCAAAGGTCGCTTGTGCAATAAACTCACCCTCCTCTGTGCACCCCTCCCCTGGGAAACTGTGGTTTAATGGACCCTCCCATTCCAGAGGGGCTCCTGTGGCATGGCGTAGCCCAGGATGGACATACATAATTAAGAGTGATGTTTGGTAACCATGGAGATCAAGAGAGGGGCCATCTTATAATGAGCTCTTTTGGTAAAGTCAATAAATAGGTCTCTTTGAACAGATGGGATCAAAGAGAGCTCTTTCTTGTACTGATTTTTTTTTCTTTTTATTGAGGTGTAAAATACATACTCTAAAGTGCACTCATCTTAATTGCACAACAGCATTAATTTTTTACATGCGTACGCCCATGTAATTACCATGCAGATCAAGATACAGAACTTTTCCAGAACCTCAGAAGGTTTCTTTATCCCCCTTCCCAGTCAATACCCCACCCCGCCCCACCCCAGAGGGATGCTCAACTCTGACTTCTATCATCATCGATTCATTTTCTGTACTCTAGAACTTCAAATACATGGAATCATACCTTGTACTGAATTTTAAGACCATGCAAGTCAAGTCCAATGTAGGTCCTTCCTTTCTTTCCTAGGCCTTTTTAGAGATGGCTTACACAGAAGCTGCCCAGGCCATGGTCCAGTATTACCAAGAAAAATCTGCTATGATCAATGGTGAGAAGTTGCTCATTCGGATGTCCAAGAGATACAAGGAGTTACAGCTGAAGGTAAAGCATTCTCTTATTCATTCAGTCATTCAGTTGAAAGTCGTCTTGTCAGGAAAGAGAGGACAGGAAAAGATCCAAAAATTACCCACTTCCTTTGAGGATGTCACGTGGGAAGGCAAACCATTATAACATAGCAAGAAAAGTGCTCATTGATGCAAGTACAAAATGCAAAGGGATGCTTGAGACAGGATGACTAACTACCTGGGGCCCATGGGATTTCCAGGGGAAGTCTTGGAGGATGAAGTAAGAAGGGAAAGGTGGTTTCTTTCCAGAGGTGGGAGTTCCAGGCATAAGCCCTGAATGTAATCTCCTCTACTCATACAGGTCTTCAGTAGCTTTCTTCCTTAGTCACCTGCCTTGATCTCTTATTTTTTCCTCCATCCTCTATATTTATGTCTTCAGGCTTATAGAAATCCTTCTAAGCAACACATGGCTAAATTGGCCACTGTCAGAGCTTGGGTGAATTCAGGTCATTCCAAACAGGACTTTTGTTTTTGTTTTAGCTTATTCTACATTTGTTTTCTTTCTTTCTTTTCTCTTTTTCTTTTTCTTTCTTTCTTTCTTTCTTTCTTTCTTTCTTTCTTTCTTTCTTTCTTTCTTTCTTTCTTTCTTTCTTTCTTTCTTTCTTTCTCTCTCTCTCTCTCTCTCTCTCTCTCTCTCTCTCTCTCTCTCTCTCTCTTTCTTTCTTTATTTCTGTTTTGTTTTACTGTGAAGTACAACGTACATACAGAAAAGTGAGTAATTATGTGTTATACAGTTTAAAAAGCAAAACAGGTGAAACCCTATAAGTCCTATAACACCACCACCAAAGTCAATAAATAGAACACTGAAGGGACCCTGGAGCCCCTCTGAGCCTCTCCTCACACTCAGTGTCCCCCTCTGCACTCTGCTGACTGTAAGAATGATCATTTCTTTGCTTTAACTTGTAGTTCCACCACCATTTCTGCCTTCTTTAACAGTAAGTTTAGTTTTGCTTATTTTTTTGAACTTCATATGAATGGAACCATACTGTCTGTGTTCTTTCATGTCTGGCCTCTTTCATTCAACATTATGCCATCCATGTTGGGTGTGTCTATTTATTTTCATTGCTGTATAAATTTCCATTGTTTACTATAAATTTAGTTATCCATTCCACTGTTGATGGACATTTTGGGTGTGTTTAGTTTTAGAGTATTAGAGATAATAATGCTGCTGTGAACATTCTCAAACATGTTATCCGGTACACCTGTACATGAGCGTATAACTAACTAGGAATGTGTACATAACTAGGAGTGGAATTGCTGGATTACAAGGCAAATTTCCTAGCTAATATAGCAAGCTGTTTTCAAAATTAGTTGTCCCAAATTTATACTTCTACTAGTAGTGTCTGAGAGATTTCAATGGTCTTCATTCTTGCTAACATTTTGTCTGGTCTGACTTTTTAATTTTTGCCTGCCTGGGAGAGTGTGATAGCTTATCAGAGTTTTGTTTTTTATTTTCCTGATTACTATTTGAGATCGAGCACTTTTTCATATGCTTATTGGCTCTTTCATTTGGATCTTCTCTGGTGGGAAGATTTTTTTCAAGTCGTTGCCCATTCTTAATGGTTTGCAGGAGTTCGCTTAACTAGATCACTTAGTCCATTTGGATTTATTGTAATTAATCTTATGTTTGTGTTTAAATCTCCCTTCTTATCTTGTGCTTTACAACTGTCCCATTTAATAGAGATGGTCCAGGTCACTTCAGCTCATTCCACATTTGCTTAGGGTCCATTTTGTTTAAGACCCAAAGCCCTCAATCTGCCTTCAAGGTTGAAGCCAGAAGAGGAAGGCTGAGTGGCTGTTTCTGGACAGAACTAGTGCTCACAAATCTGCATATGTAAATTTGTCATATGTCAACCAGTTGCCAAAGCTCTGATTCTGCTTTGCTTGCAGTGCTGCTTTTGAGGTTCCTTTGCCAACAGTTCTGGCAGAACCTGGCATTTTTTTTCTCACTAATGCAAGCATGGGGCTTTTCTCAGACAAGTGAAAGGTCCCACTCCATTCTGTACCCAGCCAAAGTTCCCGTTCTGATTCTCCCCGGGGGCTGGAATTGAATTTCTGCACTGAATTCTCAGTGGAGCTTTGGTCTCCAAATGAAATGTTGTTGTAAATTCTAATTAGGATTAATAACCATACTCAGCTTCTTAAATTAAGGTACCATGCATTGCAGTACCTTACCAAGGGAGCTAGTTTGGAGTGGTGCAAAAACCAAAGATTCTTTAAGAGGTCCTATGGTCCAGATTTCCATTCAGCAGATGTTGTGCTCGCTGTGGGGGGAAACTTGGCTGGTAGCGTGGGTGTGGAGGTAGCAAGCTTGTGGAGGAGCTCACAGTCTGGTGGGAGGGAGCACAGGTAAACACAGAGCCATCCACAGCCTTGTGACCTGTGCCAAATTGGAGGGTGGTGGTGCCAACCTAGGCTCTACCCCTTCCTGCTTGATGGGCTTGGACAAGTTGCTTCATCTCTGTGAGCCTCAGTTTCCAGATCAGTAAAGAACTATATCTATAGAGTTTTGGTGGTAGGCATCTTTTATTCATACATTATCTCTTTGAGCTTCACAATTTTTCTTCCTTGTGAGGTACATAGGGTGGATAATAACACTAATTATAAAAGTACAATGATAACAAGAATATGTACCTGTGATTGAATCCTGTTACTCTGGATCAAGTTCTGTGCCAGGCACTTTACATACATTTTCTCCTGTAATCTTAGCATCAGTCCTGTCAGACAGGTGTTATTATCTCAGTTTAACAGAAGGGGAATCTGAGGCTCATAGAAGTTCAGTAACTTGCCCAAGACTGTAGTTACTGGAAGAGCCATGATTAAAACTTAGGACTGTTTTGGTTTTGCAATATATTTGCATCTCTATATTGCGTTATTATTATCTTCACTGTCCACTGAAAAATAAAATTACCTGAGAGAAATCAGGTAATTTGCCATAGTCACCTAGTCAGTAAGCAGCAGACATAGTATTCTAAAAGAACGTCTCAAATTTTAATGTGCGTAACTTGTTAACATTTCTGATTCAGTGTGTCTGGAGCAGGGCTGTGATTCTGCGTTACTAACAAGCTCCCAGGAGATGCTGACGGCTGGTCCTCAGCACACACCTTGAACAGCAACGGTCTAGAATACACTGTTTTCTGACCTTTAGTAAGGGACCCCTGTTCTCCAAGCTGTCACACTGCCCCTATGTGAAAGCATCTCAGAGGATGTTTTATTTACATAGTAATGCATGCATTATGGTTCCTATGTTGACATCAGCTAGGACTTTGCAGGTAACAGAAATTTGTCTCATTTAAGCATATTGACTAAAGTTTAAAAAAAGGAATTTATTGGCTCATGTAAATGAAAAATCCAGCCTTGGCTGGAGGCCTAGATGGATTCAGGGCCCAAGTGATGTCATCAAGACTTGGCTTCTCTCCACTTTTCCTTCTGCTCACTTGGCTTTGCTTTTGGGGTCTCCCTGGGATGGCCCCTGGCAGCCCCAGACTCTCTCCTCTAGGTGGCGTGATGGCCTCACTGACTTTAGCAGCTCTGGCTTCTCATCCTCTTTCCCTCCAATAAGAGAAAGCCAGAGTTTTCTGAGTAGTTCCCACAGAAGTCCAGAGAGTCACTCTGACCCGGCGGGCTTAGAACACATGTCCTTCCCTGAACCAATCTCTGTGGCCAGAGGAGGCCGTGCTGTGATTGGCCAAGTCTGTGCCATCTGCTACATCCTCAGAGCAGGGGTGGAGAAGGGAGCATGGCTACTGGGGAGGTAGAGAGCAAAACACCGCATCCATAGGTGTCTCTGGGCTAAAGGGGCCACCATGTGGAGTCCCACCAGGGCTTGCCAGAGGTGGGGGGAAACTTTGATTAGTTTTTCTTTGTAGCTTTACCCTTTGCTAACCAGGCAAAGTGAGGGAAGAGAGACTTTAAGGTACTTCTTATCTCCTCTCTTGAACGTTTCCTCATGCCAGTAATCTTATCTCTCCATACATTCTCTGTGGCAGAGATTCTATTCCTCAGGGCATTTAGGGAAGAACCTTTCACATAGCAGGTGTCCAACAAATGCGAGGAATGAATGGGAAAGGTGAAAGCTGAAGGAAAAATCAAAAGTGAGTGTTTTTCTTCCCGCAGACAGGAAGATTGAATTATTTTCTGGTTTGTTCTATAGAGACTCCTCCAGAATCATAGCATCTTACATACAGAGGGGAACTTGAATAATTTCAACCATTATCTCCCAGTCACTGCATCAGAATTGTTCAGGCAGTTTTCAGTCTCCTTCCGTAGATTTGGAGTGAGATTGGGGCCCTCCGGCAGTCTGGAGGCAGAGGGCCTGGTTTCAGAGCAACTGGTCTAGCCAGCCTCCTAGCCTCAGGGAGAGTCTCTGGCCCAGGGAAGCAGTCTTGTGAATGGTCCATGATGCTCTCAGGAAGGTAAAATCAGCAAATGATGATTGAGGGTCTTCTCCACATAGGATGCATTGCTGAGAGCTATGGTGAATATGAGACGTGGTCCTCACTTGGGGAGAGTTTGCTCTTAACTGGGGAGACAAGCTATTCTCGTGCAAAATGATACAGGCTTTAAACATGAGTGTGTGAGTGCAGGAACTCCTAATAGTTCAGTGGCTAAAGGCAGTTGTGATTTGGTTGCATAAAGATGAGAGCGATGACTGAGCAGGGCCTTGAAGGATGAGGCAGATTAGCTCAATGAAGGGTGCATCCTAGGTGGAAGGAGTCAGGTGAGAAGAGATGTAGAGCCTTGAAAACAGCCGGGGCTGCTGTGACAGGATCTGGCTCTGGCCAGCTCAGGGCTCATCTGGAAGGTTTCAGCATCTTTCCAGGGCTCTTGAGGCATGTAAAAGAACTGTGGAGGGGTCAGAGGGCACGGAATCCTCTAGCAGCAGCTTTTATGTTGGTCCAGCACTCTGTGGCTTTTATCAGGGTAGCCTGCTATGCCCTGAGGTGCTTGGTGGATGCCAGATGGGCCTCATTTTCTCACCTTTTACAGATGGAGAAAGTGAGTACCCCACAGACAACAATCCTTGACCCCAGATGAGCCAGCTAATTGGAAGCAGAGCTGGGGCTACTATTCCTGGGCTGAGATTTTTGAGCAGTACTGCTTCCCTCTGAGGGTGCCAGCACCTCCTTAGGACCACATGAGGCTTGGCATCTCACCCTGGTCTTAAACACAGCAAGATGTGTTGACCGTCAGCGCTGTGGATGGTCCCCTGTGGGGTTGTTGAGCCCCATCAGTGTCATTGCAGAATGGATGGAAAGATGCTATGACTGGGATTTGCCTCAGAACACTCTGTGCAGTGGGGGTAAGGAGGGGTGGTGGGGTGCAGATGAAATAAAATTGATCAGAATTATTGACAGTGGACATGGATATGTGGGGATTCAACATACCATTTTCTCTGCTTTTGTGTATGTTTGCAGTGTCCTACAATAAAAAGGTACCCAGAATGTCTTCATAGACCTACTCAGTTCTCTCCCATTTTCACTTTTCCATGGTGATTACAGCTTTAGTTTACCTGCCTCCTTTACACCTTTAACCACAGGAGGACAAGGCCAGGCCTGACGAGGAAGACTGAGAGGATTTTATTAGGGTCGTGAGAAGTTGATTCTGTCATTTAAAAGTCTTTGGCCGCTTCTGTTTCTTTCTCAGTCGGCGGCTGGTGGAGTGTCCGGGCCAGAGAATGCCAGCAATTTGGAATTATCACTTAAAGTAGAGGAACTGACATGTGGTCCTCAAAGAAGTATCACAATGCTGGTGACCGCCAGCCTTGGCATATAGTTTTTGCAGATTGTCTCAATGTTTCTCTGTCGTTCCATGCCCCCATCTCTCCAGCCACTTATGCTGGAACGGGTATCACGGAGCACCTGTTCCATGCCAGGCTCTGTGCTGGTGCTGGCTGTGCGAGGACCAGCAACCCAATGCCCTGTCTCACTGGGGACATGGGACCTGGATGGACGTCACTTAAGAGGGTGCTGGGCTGAAAACAGCCTCAGGAGGATGTTATGGGTGAGAAAATAAGGGGCAAGGAAATATTTAAGCCAAGAAGAGGCTCTTGTAGCCCACAAAGTACTCTAGGTTCATCTCTTTGACCCTTGGGGGACTGCATGGGACAATGGAGTGGGATATTTTTATCTGTAGTGCCTGATTGGCCCACTCTGCCCTTCATCAGGTGGCACCGCAGAGGGGAAGGGCATGATCTTCCTCCTACCCAATGCTGGAAGAAGCAATCACCAGGCCTTGAGGTTCCAGAAGAGCAGAAGGAAAGTTTTGGGAGCCTTAGGGATTCTTTTTGTCACAGAAAGTCCCCCATTCAACCCCCTCAGGGAATTTATATGTTCTGAAAAGTGGCATGGGACATTTAACCCAGTTTACGGGGGCACATTCTTTAGCCTTTGCCTATTCTAGCTTGGCAGTGTGACCAACGGATTTGGGACCCAGGATGTGGCCTCTGCAGCGAAGGCAGATCTCATCACATCTCCCTGTGCTGGGTCTTGATGGCTCCTGCCAGCTTTGGCGACCTCTGGTCACTCGTGTGTTGGCTTGTGTGGAGGCAGTGCTGCAGTAGGTCTTCTGGGGACCAGACTTTCCCATCACGATGCAGTAGGCAGCTTCCATTCTGTGGCCCCAGGTGGGCAGGCAAGAAGACCCACTTAGTGGGATCACCTGCAGATGCACCTTCTCATTCTACCCTCAGGTGCTGACAAACAACCCTGGCGGAAAGACAGGTAGTCACAGGTGGGGTAGAAGGAGGTGTGGGTGACAGCCCCTTGGCCCAGGCCCACAGCCCCAGTTTTTTTCACACTTGGCCTTGGGTCTCTGCTCTGGTCCAGTTTAAGCAGTTGAGGTGTTTGATGTCAGTACAAAGCCTGGGAGATCTGCTTCCTTGTAGGTGACATATGCTTATGAAGGATCAACCTTTGTTGATACGATCAGGTGAAAGGGACCATTTGCCAAAACTGTGAGGCCTTTTTTGGGTGGACATCTTGATTAGTGCTGAGTTCCTGGCCTTTTTCTTGAGCAGCAGTGAACTGGATCCTTGGCCTCCTACTTCGTCAGCAGAGGGGACGGGATCACCACCTTCTCTTTCTCATTATTTCCTTTTATATTTTGAGATGGCAAGAAGAGATCACTCTCTGGCTGGAACATTTTATGTCCCTTCCCCAGATCCTAGCCCTGACCTGTGGCCCTGAAACCACAGGCTGCTCCGTCTTCATTCTGTCCTTCACTTGTGTTTCCCCAGCCCAAACCCTCATTCTCAACAGGAACACAGATCAGCACCCATGTGCTCAGAGGACACTCCGAATTCTCATCCTGGCTGGATCCCGTAGCTCACTTCGTATCTCTGGCCCTGGTTTTGCCATCTTTACAATGAGATATATGATGATACCTAACAATCATATAGTGCTGAGAGTTCACAAGTCTTTGTAAACTATACAGAAAAAAAAAAAAAACCAAGGGTAAAAAGAGCATTTGATTAAACTTCTTAATCAAATTCTTTGTCAAAAGTTGACATCACAAACTGAGGGTTTTTAGGCCAGTTTCTTTTAAATGTCGGTTGTATTGAGATAGAATTCATGTGCCATAACGGTTACCCTGCTCCATGTCTTTTCAGGGAATGGGGGAATTCTGTAGTCTTTTGGAAGACATTCTTGCCCTTTCTTTTATGCTCATGAATTTCTTTTTTTCTTTAATCATTTTTTAAATTGTTTTGTTATTGTTGTTCATTCTGGGCTCAGGAGAGGGCTTTGGTGGGGATTTGGGATTTGCTCTTATCCTGGTATAGCCCCCAGATAGTGACCTCTGGAGTGGGTGGGGCCTTTGGGGGCCTGGCATTCTCAGCTGAGTATCATGGCTCCCTGCCTACACCGCCTGCTCTGCGTGTTTCTGTTGAGTACCCAATGATACCCGTGGAAGAACATGCTGGAATAAGGTGTTTCATGGGGCATGGAGAGGATCTTGGAGGTGAAATGCCTGTCCCCAAGTTCTGATTCTCTGACTACCTCTGTGACCTTGAATGTGTTCCTTAACCCAGCACAAGTCCAGGGGTCACATTCTACGTGAAACACAGTGTGGCTGGTGACCCTGGAGCTGTGCAGGGCAGAACTCTGCCTCAGTCTCTCTGGGTCCCAGTTTTCACATGTGTAAAATGTGGAGGCTGCATTCAATGATCTTTAAGTCTATTTCTGAGTTATAATGCCTGGCTGCCTTTCCTCCCTCCCTTTCCCGCCCTCCCTCCCTCTTTCCCTTCCTTCCTTTCACATCTCAGATATTTTCTTTTGTTCCGGAAGGGGTGGGAGGCAGGAATGAACAAATGCTACTTTTTCCAGCACGTGGGTGGTGAGTACCAGGTTCCTTCCTTCCCCAGCCCAGTGGATGGCGTATGCCTTGGACTGCTCACCCTGCTGTCCTTAGCACTGGGCTCTCACTCCTCCTTCCCAGGCTGAAATGTTTTTCTTCCTCTAAAAAAGCACTTTTCCCCAGTTGGTGGCAATGAACCTGAGTCCTAACTGCTTCCCTCTGGTGTTTGCAAGGCTGTCTCTGGTCTGATGATGACTTTGACTTCTCTGACTTTGCCTAGAAACCTGGGAAAAATGTGGCTGCCATCATCCAGGACATCCATTCCCAAAGAGAGAGGGACATGTTCCGGGAGGCAGACAGGTGAGGCCTTGGCCCTAGGTCTCAGGGGAGATTCCGGGCCGTTGGAAGATTCTCCTGTTTCTCATTCTAAGGTGTATTTAAGTCATGCCCGTGCCCTGCCCTTGCCCCTGCCCTGTCAATCAACCTTCCTGGGCCCTACCTTTCCATCAGAACTCATCCGTCCAGTCCAGAAGTGCTGCTCAGGTTAACCTCAGGAAAATGCAAGATGCTAAGCTTCCTTTCAGCTGTTCTTTCTTTGTTGGAAAGGAATATGGGGGGAGGGGGCTGGGCAGGGGATTCCATTGATACTGGACTCATAGGGGCAAGTCTAGACTCTGTTAAATCAGCCTGAAAGTGGTGTGTGTATGTGTGTGTGAGTGTGTGTGTGCACGTGTATGTATTCTATTTAGAGCCAGATCTTGATTTTTTTTTCATGAGCTAAGTGTAGATATAGGAACAGAAATAGAGATGCTCCAAAACACACACACACACACACACACACACACACACACACACACACACACACACACAAAACGCAGTTACTTGACCAGTCACTTACTCAGAACATTTTCCAACTCATTTCTTCCAACCGAAGTTGTGACTGTGCCGAGCTGTGGCTGCCAGTTTACCACTGTCACTGCCCTACAAAGACAGTCTCTGTGGAGAGCCAAGGTGGAAAACAGCGGGAGCCGGCACCTGGCAGGCACACCCTGTGGTTCTTACCCAGGGCTGCCCCAGACGGCGCTCCAGCCTCACTGTGGAGGCCTGTGTCCTGGCTGTTTCCCCAGCGCCGGGTATGCGACTCTGTTTATCTGCTTAATAACCGAACACCCTTCAGAGTGTGTGTATATGAGTGTGTGTGTGTGTGTGTATGTGTGTGTGTGTGGATCTATCTTTGTATGTAGCTGTTCAGGTTTGAGATTTTTATGTCTTTGTTCGGAATTTATTTTTAACCGTGGTTATTAGGGTTTTCATAAGACATGTGTAAAGCTACCTGGTGCCCCCTGCAGTTCAGTGACAGGGGTCAGGGGTCGGGTGACCAGGAGATCTTGCTTAGAACTTTAGGCAGGTCAGGGTCCTTTTCTGGGTTTCAGTTTCTTCATCTGAAAAACTAGCAGATCAGTGCCCTAAGGCAGAGATCCCCAACCTTTTTGGCACCTGAGACTGATGCTCCTATGAGAATCTAATGCCTGGTGATCTGAGGCGGAGCTGAGGTGGTGATGCTAGTGCTGAGGAGTGGCTGCAAATACAGATGAAGCTTCGAAGCTTCGCTGGCTCACCAGCCCTTTACCTCCTGCTGTGCAGCCCGGTTTGTAACAGGCCACAGACCGGTACCAGCCTGCGGCCTGGGAGCTGGGGACCCTTGCCTTAAGACCTCTCCTAATCCAAAAACGCTTTCGTAGTTCTTTGTTTTTGGTATTTCTGAGCCTGTCCTTTTCCTTCTCACCACCTGGTAATTAGCCTCCCTCTTCCATGCCCAGGGTCTGAACAAGTTGAGATGAGAAAAAAGAAAACAGATGCCAAGAGCTCATCTTATGCCCATAGAGAGATGGGAGGGAGGCTTCAGTCTTGTAGCCAAGCAGCATTCTCATGGAACCCGAGGGTTAGGCAGCCTTGCCTTCCAGCCTAGACCAAGGCGACCTCACCTGCACGCCCACCCCGCACAGCCCCAGGAGGAGAGTCTGCTGCTGCTCCTTGAGCGAGCTCACCTCCAGAGGAAGGAAGATGGGGCTGAGCCACACCAGCTGGTTATTCACCCCTGTTCCAGAGGAAGATGAGTAAAGGGGCAGGCAGCGGCCTGGGCTGTGCTCAGGGGAAACCCCGGCCCCTGGAAGCCAGGTGGGGAGAAAGCTTCCTCCTGGGCCGTGCGGCCTGTACGGTTGTGGTGAAGAGCGTCTGGTCAGAAGGGGTTACGTGCACAGTGTCTGGGGGTGTCTGGGTGCAGGGCTGGGGAGGTACAGATTCTGAAACCTGCCCTTTGCTCCCGCACAGATACAGCTCTGAAAGGCCACGGTCTCGCAGTCCGGTGAGCCGGTCGCTGTCCCCAAGGTCCCACACTCCGAGCTTCACCTCCTGCAGCTCTTCCCACAGCCCTCTCGGCCCCTCGAGGGCCGACTGGGGCAATGGCCGAGACTCCTGGGAACACTCTCCCTACGCCAGGAGGGAGGAAGAGCGGGACCCAGGCCCCTGGAGGGAGAACGGGGAGGACAAGAGGGACAGGACAGACATGTGGACACATGATCGCAAACACTACCCCCGGCAGCTCGAAAAAGCCGACTTAGACGAGCGACTTGAAGGAGGGAGAGGCCACCGAGAAAAGCACCCGAGGTCTGGGTCCCCCAACCCGCTCCACTCTGTGTCAGGCTACAAAAGCCGAGAGGATGGCTACTACCGTAAAGAGCCCAAAGGCAAATCGGACAAGTATCTAAAGCAGCAGCAGGATGCCCCTGGAAGGTCCAGGAGGAAGGAGGAGGCCAGGCTGCGGGAAAGCAGACACCCCCACCCGGACGATGTGGGCAAGGAAGAGGCGTTGGAGCCCAAGGTCACCAGAGCCCCCGAGAGCACCAAGTCCAAGCAGAGTGAGAAAAACAGAACCAGGAGACCTGACAGAGACCAAGAAGGGGCCGATGATAGAAAAGAAAGCAGAATGGCAGAGAATGAGGTAACGATGTAATATCCTCCCCAGCTAAGGAGAGGCAGATCCCAAAGGATGAAAATGTTAATGTAATGATGATGAACATGAATTGCATGAATGAAACACTTATTGACTATTTACTCTGTGCCCGGCACGGTGCTAAATACTGTATCTCAGTCAAGTCATTTAATCCTCATAGCAACCCTGTGAGGTAATAACAGTAATTATATTATTACTATAGATGAGGAAACAGGAGCACAGAGAGCTTAAGTCAGTTGTCCAAGGACACACCGCCAGGAAATGGCAAAGCCAGAATTATACCTGCCTAGGAGATCTGGCTTCAAATGCCATAGTACCCTGTTGCCTTTATTAGAAGTTAGGGAGGGACATGATGCAAAGGCCTTCTGTGGTCCTGTTTGTCCAGGGTGGAGTGGCCCCAAGGTGTTTGCACCAAGGGATGCTGCCAAAGGAGATTAGATCTTTGGTCTGCTCAGTCCTCTCTCCTGCCAAAAACATCCACCAATCCTGGGACGTCAACGGGAGGCAGTAAAGGAGAAGCAGCCACCACCCCCTAAATTATACTGGGTGTCCAGGGCTTGACGTGTTTCTCTAGACACTGTCCATAATGTTTTACTTCTGTTGTAATAAAAATGCTCAGCAGTTGGCTGGCATTTTTCATTCAAGCACTTGCTGTGTGACTTCAGTTCACGAACTGGATCACCAGGGCTCTGGATACGAGGTTTAGATTCTCACTTGGCTCACACTTCCTCCTTGCCAGAACCACCTACATTTCAGTAGGAGTGGAGTAGTGGAGGTTAGGGTTCTGCATAAAGAACTCCGTTTTTAAAATCCTGCCTGCATATCTTCTAGGCTGACCTGGGAGTTGGTGACAATACTAAGTCCAAATAGGGAGCCCTATTCTCTAGTTCATGAATATGGAAGAGTCTCACTTTTGGCCACTACGTTAACATGCCACTTTGCCGGGTAGTGTGCTAGACACAGAGGGTCCAAAGGTGAATGGGACATAGTCTGTGTTATGGCAGAGACCAAGGTCCAATGGTGGAAGCAGATGTACAAAACCATTTGCATACAGTGGGGCCCATGCTGGAGCAGGGTAGTGGACGAGCTGCTCAGTGGTCCCTAACTGCACAAGAGGAGGAGGAAAGCTGCACAGAGGAGGAGACGTTTGGACTGAGCATTGAAACTGGGGGAAAAGCAGTTTGAGAAGCAGCAAAGGCAAAGTGGGAAAGAAAGATCATTTTGAAGAACCTGGAGGTAACTCAACATGAATGTTTTTAGGGCATGTTAAAGGACCATGTTTTTAAAAAGTAAAATCTTAGCTCTCGTGCAAACATAAAATGAATACGTCAAAGATGCTATTTAACTCAATGAATGAGGGAACCAGTAAGATCTAAAAGCCAGTTCAAAGAAGAATCTAAAGACCAGGCAACATGTAGAGAAGATCAGGAATGCGGACGTGAATTTGCTAATAGAGGCAAAACTGGCCTCTTCCATAGGGAACCCGAAACCCATTGCATCTCCACCAGATAACATTCCTTTCATCTCTGTGGACAGGAATCGTTTGCATGACTATCAGTCATGTGCAATTTACAGAGTTGTAAAGTAACTCAGTTCAAGATAAAGTGCAGACTCCTGTAAAACCAGATACCCTGAAGGGTGTACTGGACAATTACCCAGCATTCCACTGAAAGGGCACCTAGTAATCTTTTTTTGCCCATCTCCAGTCTGCCACAATTTTCCCTGACTGGCGCAGCGGGGAAAGGTCCGGAAATGAGATTAGGAAGTTGGGATGGGAGAAATAAAGGACCTTGTGTACCTCCCTGAGGACTTGATATTCCAGAACCTATGAACGGGTGGATGTTTTTAAGAAGCATGTGTAGTCTACCTCAATAACCCTGGAGATTGGTTCCAGGACTGCCCACAGATAACAAAATCCACAGATGCTCTAGTCCCTGGGATAAAACAGCATGGTATTTGCATGTAACCTACGCACATCCTCCCAGATACTTTAAATCATCTAGATTATTCATAATACCTAATACATTGTGAATATAAATAGTTGTTATACTGTATAGGGAATAATGACAAGAAAGGAAAGTCTGCACATGTTCAGTACAGTTGCAACCATCGTAGGACTAGCTACATAGCACGTGTCAGCAACAACGTAACTTTTGTTTCTGAGAATTTCTGTCCGTGGATGGCTGAATGAATCTGCAGACGCGGAACCTGAGGGTACAGAGGGCTGACCCTATATGCTTGAAAGTGTCCAAGGTGCTGGTGACAGGTCGGTGACTCAAGAAAAGGTACAGAGGGGCAGAGAGTAAGGGCAGGGCTCAAGCCTGGAACCCTCTGTCCCCAGAGCAGAGGGTGGGGCCACCCCTTCACACTCCTACTCACTCTTCTGAGACTTCTTTGGTAACCTTTTTTTCTGCTGTTTACCCACCTTTCATCAGTTTATAAACCCTTGCCCATTTAAGGTGACACATACTATAGGTCACCTCAAGGATGCCTGATGCAAAAAGAGATTCCCAGAAAGCCCTGTGGGTTTCCCCAGAGTTCTGTCCCTCTAGTTGGTTCTGCCTCTAATGGCCTTAAAATGGGGTCCAGTAGGACTCTGTTGGGGTCTTCAGCAGATTGTTTCTGTGGGTTTGAAGCCAGGCAGCTTCTCACTGTTCGGTGGAATAGCAGTAGAACAAACTCTATCATGATCTCGAGAACATCTCCGATTCCCACGGGGCTGCCCAGGCCTGCCAGCAGTCAGGGACAGGACTTGGGAATGAAGGCGACAGGGCTGAGGGTGGCGTCCTTGCCTTTCTTCCAACATGCCAGGCACCTGCCACCACAGGGCCCTGTCTAGGAACCACTTCCCCTCCCCGCCCCGCAAGTCCCCATGGGTCCCTTCTCGTTTCTTTTGTCTTTGCTCATTGTCACATTCTCCACCGGTTTGTCCTGGCCACTCCGTAAATTCACAGTGTTCCACTTCTGATCCTTCCCTCCTTTCCCTTTCTTGATAGTATGGATCTCCTTCTGCTGGGCTCCCCGCTATCCCTAGTCCCAAGATTAGAGCACCCAGGGTAGTCAACACGTGCCTGCTGAAGGAGTGGGTGCCTGAACCCAGACTCTGGAGGCAGAGGCCTGGCTTCTGAGAACCTGGCCGTGCCCTGTTCCCCTCTCCCTGCTTAGTTGTGAAGTGGGTGGGATCCCAAGGCGGCGGTAGGACTTTAATGAGCTTGTGCTCATTCGAAACCCTCTGGAATCTCTGGAGAAAGTGCCCCTGGCTGGAGAAGCTGGCGCAAGTGCTGCTCCGTGTTTGTGTGCAGTCCGGTCCACACACGAGACCCGACTCTGACCCGACCCTGACCACAAGACCCTAGAAAGGAGGGAGGAAATCAAGTCGCTGTCTAGGGAGAACATGGGAAAGAAGTACTTCTCTACCTTCCTGTAGGGGAGTTCTAGGGGTACAGACCCACATGCCCAGAGAAGGGAAGACAGGCAGGTGCCACAAAACCAGATTATCTGAAGGAAACCACGTGGAGAAACGGGACCATGGCAGACCTAAGAGGAAGTTCCTCTTAGGTCTTCTGGGGACAGCCGGCCACTGCTCAGCTTCATTCTTTGGCTGCCCTGGGCGGTCAGATCTGTTTCTTAGACAAGATTTAGATAGCTGTGTGAAATTTCCTACTGTTTAGAAAATGTATAGCTCGGAGCATGCCTGTGGGCCAATTGGAGCCCAGAATGCAGTCCCCAGTATAAACAATTTATAGGAGGGAGAAGTAGAAAAACCAGGTATGCTCAGTTCAGAGCCCAGAGACGCAGGCGTGCCGAGAGGCAGGTACGAACTCACTGTTCACTCTACCCCCTCCTGCAGATCTCCATTCTTTCACTGACCAGTATCCACGGAGCACCCAGTCCTGGGGCTTGGTTGTGAGTGAAGCTGACATGATCCCTGATCTCATAGAGCTCATAGTCTAGTGGAAGAACGTACTAATCAAATAATTTCTCAGATGAGTAGGAGGGGATGAGTGTTAAGTGCTAAGAAGGAGATGGAAGCATAAATTCCATCAGTGCTGTAATGACTCAGAGTCTTCCCTGGGTTAGGATCTGACTGTTGAGATTTGAAAGAATGATGAATATTTACTGAGTGAAAAGGAAGGAGCACAGAAAGCAGAAACCGCATGTGCAAAGGCCCAGTGGCTGGAGGCCAGTGTTACTGGAGCAGAGAGAGCAAGGGTTAGAATGGTGGGCAGCAAGGTCCATTTGTCAACAGGGACCGCATCATGCAGGGCCTTGGAGGCGGGTTAAGAATTTTTGTTGATCCTAATATTAAAGGTAAGCACATGAAATGTTTAAGCAAGAAGATGCAGTGAGGTTATGATGATGTTTGCATTTTGGAGTGATTATTTTTGATTGCCTCGGGGAGAATAGACTTTGGAGGAGGCTATAGAGCAGAAGGGGGAGACCAGTTAGAAGGTGGTTTAGTGGTGGCCCCAGCCCTGTGGTGAGAGAACCCTGCCTGCAACAGTTGGGATCTAGTGTCTTGATCCACAAGCTGGTGTGGGCAGTGGGTGTTGGTGGCATTTATCTGTTCCTCTTAAGCTGCCACTCTCACCTGGAATTGATCCCACCAGGGCCAGGGGTGCACTGAAAGGCACTGCTCTGTTTCCTGAGGCTGGTGGGGGTGCTTCTGGCACAGCCAGGCTGTCCCTGCCTCTCCCAGCTGGAACTGGAGGGGCCTCTTTCCTGTACTGACCTAGGAGTGTGGCTGTAGGGACTGCCTGGGAAGGGTAGGGATTATTTATTTTGATGAGGGAGGGCCATGGATGATTTATTCAGGGAGATAAAAATAAAGACAAGTGGTCCCCTGTTGGTAGAAGCTATGGCTACCGATGGCTAGAAAAAGGCATTTGGAGGTGCTTTGCACTTAGGTTAGCATGAAAGGCTTGAGCAGGGATTTCGGTGGAATCTTCTCCAAATACTGGAAAGGCTCAGGATTTGAGGGTTTGAACTGTCTTCCCCCACCGGTAATAACTGGTTAAACCAGTCAGCCCTGAACTCCTGCCCCGCCTGGCTCCTCTCAGCTCAAGAGGGGTGTGTTTGCTCCTAAGAAATCAGAAGTAGAGTTATTAACTTTGAGCCAGCCCCAGCCAAAGAGTCGAGAAAATGCAGCTTGCCCCGAGGAATAGTCATTGATCTGCTGGCCAAAGTCATGGGAGAATATAACCTTCAAAGACTTCTAAACCGGGGGTTGGCCAGCTTTTTCTACAAAGCACCAGACAGTAAATGCTTTAGTCTACACAGGCCAAGAGGCATGATCGAGGATATTATGTAGCTACTTATATAATCATTTAAAATACAACTCTTTAAAAATATGAAGAGCGGGGTTAGTTCACAGACTGTACAGAAAGAGTCGCTAGGGTCACGTTGGGCTTGAGGACTGCAGTTTGCTGATGACCCCTGTTTTAAAGGCTGGACAGAGATCCCAGTTCTCAAACCAGACGTTCGTTTTCAATTGTTCCATTTCCCAGACATGAGCGCTATCGTGAGGGACTTAGTTTGAGGGAGGGATTAGGAAGAAGAAAGAAGAGAAGGATGGCTAGTTTGAGTTGTAGCTCTTTGGCAAAGATGGGTCAAAAAAGAGGTGAGAGGGCCACTGATTGGGTGACAACCCTCTTCGTACCCATAAGTGGCCCAGATGTGATTTTTTAATGGCCGAGACAGATGTGTTGGGGAGATGTCGCCATCATGGTTGTTAACCCCAGGGTTCGTTCACCGTTGGCCCCTTTACTTATCCTCCCTGTCTATAGTTTTCATAGCTGCAAAAACTGCCCAGTTTGTGAGGGGTTTCTGGCCTCCTTAAGGCATCAGGCCAGCCATTAAAACACTTCTGGGCTTTCATGTGCGACCTCGAACAAGTTATTTAACCTCTCTGAGTCTCAGTTTCCTCATCTGTAAAATGAAGACCATAATAGCACGTTCCTCCAAGAGGTTTTACAAGGGTAAAGGAAATATATGTGCAGCACACCCAACAACTGTTAGCTCTGCTCAATACCATTCATTTTCTCTTGACCCCCCACTTTTCTCTGCCACTGCCGACTGCTGATTTGGCTTGTTCTGTTCTTTCCTTGGTAAGCCCGGGAAAGAGGGCATGGAAGGAAGTCCCCCACCAGCAGGCAGGCAGGAGAAAGAAGACGAGTCCTCTGATCCAGAAAACACAAGGACAAAGAAGGTAAAGTGGGTCCCAGAGGCCGGCAGGGGGGCCACGTCTGCACGACAGCCCTCGGGCACCGAGGCACAGGAGTGCCGTCCTGCCCGGTGACGCCTGCCGCATGGGACGTGCCCAGACCCCGCCAGCGGCTCCATGAATGAAGCCACCTTCTCAGCACTTCCTGGCAGAATGGCTGCCTGCACAGTCCTTCTGGGGAGATCCTCGCCCACATGCCTGGACTCTGTCGTACTCTCCAGAAACTTGGCTGTGCTCGTAAGAGAAATCATGTCCCCAAAAAAGACTCGAACTTCGGAGCCAGGCTCCCAAAATAGGAAGGTCCCGTGGGAGAGGCTGGGATGGGAGGGAGGGCTTTGGGTACTCCGTCTGGGGCCCTGACCTCAGCAGGCCCAGACCCTGGGATTAATGAGACATCGCCTATGCTCGTAAAGATTATTTTACATAATTAAAATGAAAAACCCAGTTACAGTGCTGCGGCTGCCGCAGCCAAAAGAAATGTCCTTGGAACGCGGCCTGCTTCGTGCCTTACCGGTCAGGAGAGGCAGAAAGATGAGTATCACTGTCAGGGAAGCTGATCTCTTAAACCTGGCAGCTGGGTCCGTAGGCTACTGGGGACACGAGTTTCAGGAGGGGCCTACTATGAGGCAGGCTACGGAAGTCTCACCCTTGCTGGGAGATGGTGCTTGGAGGAATTTTATGGGGGACTTGGCCATAGTTACATTTAGTAATGCCCTACGTGCAAGGACATAGCTCGGGCAAGCTGATTTATTTAGAATTTATAACTTAATCATTCATTTGTTCATCTGAAAACTATTTATTGAGCACCTATTATGTACCAGGGGTTGAAATTCTTTGTGCCACTTTAAACATAGTGGATTAAGCACTAAGGGCTTATTCCAAATCCTGTGCCGTTTTGAGCCTTGTCCTAGGGATGAATCAGTGACGTGGGACTTGAGCAGTTTACAGCTTCTCATTACCCACTAAGTGTTCCCAGGTAGAAATAAGGATATCAGGGTCTTTCTGGTTTGAGAGGTCCTGTGGCCAAAGCTCGTGCCCTCCTGTTGAAGACCAAGACCACGCCTCAGCCACCTTCTGACCCCCATTCTACATTTTTATTCAGGATCAGGACTGGGACAGTGGCAGCGAAGTGGAGGGAGAGAGCTGGTACCCCACGAACATGGAGGAGCTGGTTACAGTGGACGAGGTGGGGGAGGAAGAAGATTTTATCATGGAGCCTGACATCCCAGAGCTGGAAGAGATTGTGCCCATTGACCAGAAGGACAAAGTCTGCCCAGAAATACGACCCTATGTGACAACCAACTTACACCTGGACTTAGCCAAGGATTGCACCAAAGAAGGAGCCAACACCATGGGTAACGGGGCTGCAGAAATCAGCCTCACGTCGCCCAAAGAAGTGCCTTCTGCTTCCACGAGCTGTCCCAGTGACACGGACGTGGAAATGCCTGGCCTAATTCTGGAGGCTGAGCAGAAGCCAGCTGAATTCGAGACAGGCCTCTTGCTGGAGGGTTCAGATTGCTACGAGAAGCAGGCAAAGGGAGCAGAGAGCTCAGATGTGCGTCTGTCCCCTACACTCCAGCAAATGTCTTCCCCCAAGCCAGTGGAGGAGAGGGCCCGGCAGCCTAGTCCATTTCTTGAGGACGACAAAGCCAGGGGGACCTCCGATGATGGGGCTCGTGCAGGCAGCCCCCTGGAAGAGAAAGCCAGCCCCCCCACCGAAGCCAGCCTCCAAAGCCAGGCTTGCCAAGGAGTGTCAACCCAGGGTAACTACCTCCCTTTTCTCCCGTGTGGCTGGGTTGATGGGACCATCGCTCACCTAGAGAAATGGAGGGGAGCGGGGGCGGGGGACATATGCAGGCTGGAACGAACACATGTAAGGTTTCAACCGGCATTCAGGCTGGTGCAGAAAGCAAGCCTGGCTAAACTTTTAGAGCTTTTAGGCAGATGATGTAAAGGAAATCAGATAGGAGGCTACACGCTTCCTAAGAAGCAAACTCAGATAAGACAGATTTCTCTGAATTTATGGGAGCCCAGATGGACTCTGACAACTAAAATCAGCAAAGGTTTTGAGTTATCGGCCAAAGTTCCTCGGGGGGCAGCAAGCAGCCTCTGCTTGCACGACAGAGGACCACCCAGGCCGTTATTTCTGAGCGGCCTGAGTGAGGGGCTGAGAGCATTGGGAGGCTGAGAAAGGAGCGGGCAGAGGAAAGAGTGAGGAAAGAGGGGTTCACTTAGGGGTACAGCCTGTTCCCCTCTTACTGCCTGAGACCCACTTTTCTCCAGAGCCCAGTGATAGTCCAGGCTTGTGCTGGACTCTCCTCTGCCTCCATGGAAGGTGGTGTTTTGAGTGCGCTCGGCACTATGACATCATGAAAGACAGGGTTTAAAATAGGCTCAGCCCTATCTTCTCTGCCAAGTGGAAACTAAGATCCATCAAGTGCACTGGAAGCAGGGAGGGGGAGTAGCCCTGGGTGTTCTTTCCGTGAAAATAACTAAAGATTCATTTCACAGAGAGCCTGCAGCATTCCAGAGGTTAAAGTAAGGGGGCCAAGGGTCGGGGGCAGAAACTATAGAAGAAAGTCTTCAAAATAAACATTTCGACCCAGTGCTCTGTGGCTGGCACAAGATGTTAGGAGAGCTGAAGGCTTGGGCTGTCCTCCATGTCAAGCTGACCTGAGCTGTTTTGCACCTTCATGGATCTGCGTCTCCATGGAAACACTGTCATGAGCTGCCTTCTTGTTGCTAGAGAAACGCAGAGGCCTGGGCTGTGGCTAGAGAAGGCAAGAATAAAGGAGTGAAACAAAACATTCTAGAGAAGGCAAGAATAAAGGAGTGAAGCATTCACCTTGCTCTGGGGACCCCTTTTCTTCTGCAGTATGGGTCTCAGCATGCACTGGTGTTCATGGCTTATTAGCTTACCCAGTGTTTGGTGTTCATATTTAATAACACACCTCGACAAGCTTGGTGTGAGAACGGCATGGCCTTTCTTGCCAGCCTCAGCACTCCTGTGGACGTCAGCACAATTTCTGCCCGGAGAAGATAGGGCTTCTGCCTGCAGAGATGGAGTGATGTGGAGTTGGCAGCGGCAGGGGTTTCAGGGGGGTTGGTCGTGGGGCTGGATCATCCCAAGCAAAGGCATCAGCGGCCCGTCCCCCACGGGCCTGATGCAAAGATTTGCCAAGTTTTCTTATGTGTGCATTTTTCTGGCAGTGGGAAAAGCTGTTAATTATAGCACTTGGGTTCTAATGAGCAGTCCTCACCCTGGCCCCATGTTATTAAGCCGTGCAAGGGATCAGTCCCGATCACACAGTGCAAGGAATAGAATCGCAGGAATTCTTGGAGGCATGTTGTGTTTCATTTCTTTTTTCTTTTCTTTTTTTCTTTGCATTGACTCAACATTTTGCAGAAAACTCCAGGTACATGGAAATGAAATCTCTGGACATGAGGTCACCGGAATACACTGAAGTGGAGCTGAAACAACCCCTTTCTTTGCCTTCCTGGGAACCAGAGGATGTGTTCAGTGAACTTAGCATTCCTCTAGGTGGGTGAACTACACAGTCCTTCCTGAGAATGCAGCTCCAGGAGATCACGGTTTCCCAGTAACATCTAAGAGCTTGAGAGGGCTTTTTGTCACTTTGCTTTTTCATGCTTGATGCAATCACTCAGATTTGCAAGGTACTACTTTAATGTTTCTTGCGATTTCAGTCTCCTGTGGTAGAGCAGATGGATACCTCATGCGGCCAGGCCTTGAACGGCACCTCCCTGGGAGCCAGAGCTCAGAGAGACCGTTTTCCGAGTGGGGGGAGCTTTATTCCCAACCAGACTCTGAGAGTGGGAGTTGCCGTCAGCTCACGTGGCCAAGGGAAGGCAACCCAGCCAGAGGCAGAATAGAGATCAGCGCCCTGTCCAGGGGAGCAGCTGGCCGAGGGTGGGAGTCGTGCTGAGGGTGGGGGTGGCTCATAATGGCAAGGCCTCTCAGGGAGGGATGGGTTGGGGGTTCCTGAGCCTTCGGTTTCCTCACTTACAGTGTGAAATTGGACCAGGTCAGTGGCTTTTCAATGGTGGAAGGGTTGGAGGTAGAAGGAGGGAGGTTAATAATAAAATCACCTAGGACACGCTTTCAAAGAGGAGAGTTAGTGAGTTAGAGCCTCAGGGTAGGGAGTGAAGGTACTTTTAAAAAGTTCCTTGGGAGCTTCTGACACCATCTCTAACCCAGTGCCTCTTCCTGCAGCCCATTCCTGTCTTTGCATTGAATTTGAAAGTTTGGAAAGCAGTGAGACAAAGAAGTAGCAGGGAAAGCTTGGGAAGGCATCCCAAGGAAGCAGGATAAGCGTGGGTCATGTGATACGAGGGCGGGTGACCACGTGTCTGCTCAGCCAGAGAGGGCCAGTCTATATGGAGGCTCACCCATTTCATCAAGTTTTTCTGTTCATCTCTTTTTAAAACATTTTTTTTTTTTTTACTGTTTCTATCTTCCAAGTGTACTGTTTTCCTACAGTCAGATTGAAAAGCAATCTTTTATTTTTTCTTTTTCTTTTTAAGGGATAAGTTTGATGCATAGCCTCCAGCATGTACTAGGACAAAAACTAAAAAAAAAAAAAAAGAAATACTGACCTTAGAATGAACTACGCTGACTGTGAGAAGGCAAAGGCTGCCTTTCACGGGTGCCAGCTGGTCCCCTCATGCATTCTTCATGCATCCGTTCAGTCAGCAACACTGCCCGGGTACCCGGCACTGTGAGAGGTGCTTGCAGGGAACATCCAAGGACTTGGAATCTAATTGACACACACGGCAAAAATTAATAGCAAATTCTACTACCTTATCATGTGTCTTCTTATTATTGTTTTTCATTGCAAAAAGTGTGAAAGATTATTGTGACAAAATTTAAAAATAAGAACCATCTAAAAGTAAATACTGCCGTATCTATTCCCCCCAGCCTCTCTCTCCCCAGCTTCAGAGGTAGTGACGGTCATATCCTCGAATAGTTTTTCTCCCATAAAAACAGGATCAAACTATATACATAATGTCCTGCAATTTGCTTTTTTAACTTAACAGTGGATCTTAGAGATTTCTTCAGTACACAGAATATGCATTCTTTTTAACATTGCATCTTGAAAGATGTACTATAACTTACTAATCATTCTCCTGATGAACATTTAGGATGTTTTTACTGTTTTCCCTTTATGAAAATGTGATAATAGCTAAGCCTTTATTTTTATCATCTGCCGTGCAGGCACTGCTCCTAGTATTTTGCATGCATTATCTCATTTAGCTCTCTCAAAACACCTATGAGGTAGGTACCATTTTTATTTTACAGATGAGAAATCTGAGATCCAGGGTCACAAAGCTAAAAGATCAGCGAAGATTGGAGTCAGGATTTAAACCCCAGTCCTTTGGCCCTAGAACCATGCTTCCTCTGTGCTCTGCTTCCTTCTCTGTGCGTTGTCACCTCTGTCCAGTGATTCTGTAGGACAGCATCCTAGCCTGGGGGCTGTAGGGTCATTCACGCATTTTAAATTTGCATAATTGCTACTAAATTGCATTTCAAAGAGATTACACTAGTTTTTATTGCAACCTTGAGTATGAGTTCTCATTCTCCACTTCTTGCCAACATTACATATTGTCAGTTTTTAATCTTTACCAATCTGTTAGGAGGAAATGGTATCTCGTTCTGTTTTGTAAGCAGTTCTGTTGAGGTGTAATTGTTGTACAACAAAGCACCCATATTTAAAGTGTACAGTTTGATCAGTTTGACAAATGTATATACCTGTGAGATCATCACCACAATCAGGATAGTGAACGTATTCATCACCCCCTCCCCCCAATTCCTTTATACTCTTGTAATCCCTCCCTCTTCATACCTCAGTCCCCAGGTAACCACTGATCTGCTTTCTGTCACTAAATACTGGCTCTAGAATTTTATCATACAGTATGGCTGTTTTTGCCGGGCTGCTTTCACTCAGAGTAATTCTTGTGAGATTCAAATTATTGTTGGGTGTGTCTCTAGTTTCTTTTTATTGTGGAGGAGTATTGCATTGTGGATATGGAGAAGCGTGTTTTGTTTGTTTATTCACCCGTTGATGGGCATTTGGGTTGTTTCCGGTTTGGAAACAATAGTAGGTTTGTACAGATTGTAGGTTTGTACCGGTTCGTAGTCTTTGATTAGCTTTGAGCTCCATTATCTCATTCATCTCTGGGGGCCTAGGGATCTGGTACTATTTTCCACATTAGACAGGTAAGGAGACTAAAGTCCACACAGGTTAGAACTAGGCATTTCTTTCGTGACATCACTCTGCCGTCCCGTTTCTCAGTTCAGGCAACACAGTGTAGGAAAGGCAATTTTGTTCAGTGGTTCAGAGGACAGACTAGCATCTGACTCCCTGTGTTCAAACACCAGCTGGCTCAGGGACAAAGAGCAGCTTACCTCTCTGCTTGGCTTTCTTCGTCTATAAATCAGGCATGGTAAAAGAAGCCTCCCATGTAGGGTTGTTTTGAGGATTAAATTGTTGGATACTTATAAGGTTTTGGTGTCTTGCAGTAGGAGGTACTTAGAAAGGGTTGTCTGCTGTTATTATTTGTTCATGAAGTAGTTATTGAGACCTACTATGCTTCCCTTCACTGGGGCTGCATAATTGCATAAGTCTTCACCCTCCAGGGTCAGTGGCTACTGCAGAGAGACTTCTAGAAAGATGAGTGGAAACGCTCTGGCTTTGTCCCTGTGGAGAGCAGGGAGGTGGAATGAGGATGCCAAGGACTGAGCATATTATCAGGAGTAGAGGGAGGTGAAGTCCCCTTGCTCAGAGACTTGAGTGGGCCTGGGGGAGGGCACTGTCCTTGTGTTTCAGACCAGCTCTTGGTGACCCCAGTCACAGTGAGCCTGCCAAGCCCTTTTTTTAACCAAAACCAAAGGGCACTGCCTGCAAAATGTGAGCTCCCCCTGCACCCATCCCAGGCTGTGCCAGGATGACGGCATTATAATTACACGCGCCAGGAGCTATTATTAGAAGGCAAATGCAGCTTTAATTATTGTGCTTAATAGAGGCTGAAAAATGGGAGGACCAAGTGGCTCCAGAACTCGTCCGGGCCATGGCAGTTTTTCTTGATGCCGCTTCTTCACTTGGCCCTCACATTCCGGAGGCGTCCTGAGGCAGTGCTGGCACTGTAACGTCTGTGGCAACTCCCACTTACTCAGGGGCGCTACAGGCGCTTAGGGATCCTCCCCGATCAGGCTTCTCCTTCCCCAGCTCTGTGTTTTGACCGGCTAGTACTTCTGACCAGCTGCCGGGTGGGAGCTGGGAAGAGTCGCTGCCAAACTGTGGAGCACAGGTTCCCCAGGCAGCCTTGGCGACCGGGTGCAGGGTGTGAAGGCTGGTGCGATGCACTTGGCCTCTGTGGAGGAATGTTTAAGATGTGTCTGGAAACTAATATTTTCTGAGCACCAGGCAAAATGATGGATGCTTCCCCATGGCAACATTTGTGGTATTATTATTCCTATTTTACAGATGAGGAAATGACTTTCATGGAGATTGAATAATGTAACTGAGGTCACACGGTGTAAGTAAGAGCTAGCTCTCTGACTTTAAATCCCAGACTCACTCCTTCCTTCCTTCCTTCCTTCCTTCCTTCCTTCCTTCCTTCCTTCCTTCCTTCCTTCCTTCCTTCCTTCCTTCCTTTTGTGGCAGTGGAAGCCTTTGCTCAAGTGAAATCTCACCCAGAATGCCACAGATGGTAGCTGCGCCACTTTGGTTGAAAGGGGCGGGGCTGCCAGCCCAAGCCCTGCTTCACTCGCTGTGGTGGCTTCTGAGGCTGTTGTGCCCCTTCTGGGGGACTCAGGACGAGGACTGGAGAGCCTCTGGGAAACCTGTAGGATTCTGGAGGCCTCAGCCAGGGTCTGTAGTGAAAACCCCAAGGCCTCTTTCCTGGTATCACATCTTGCAGGGTCTGGCACAGAGCAGAGCGGGTGGCTCTGATCGCAGGCCTGTGTCTGCTACGCCTGGTGGCCTCCGGGTGGTGCTTCTCATTTTCCACTTGCCTTTATCTTTCTTGTGTGGGCCTCTGCTCCCTGCAGAGCAGCAGCAAGGGGAAGAACTATTTTTCAGGAACAGGATGAAAGCAGGCCTTGCTTAATGCCTCTCTGGCAGCGATGGCCAGGAGCCAGGGCCCGCTGGTGAAGCAGAGGGATGAACTGGCCACCCACAAGCAAAGCTGGGGTCATTTTTCCATCCTTTGCAGTGAGGTGGTGGGGAGGAGAGTGAGAAGGGGACAGACACTCAGCCTCCCTTTGGGCAGCTGGGCCTGAGTGAGGTCCCCTCACTTCTGGGGACCGCTGTAGACTGCTGAGGGCATGACATTGTGCTACGTGGCAGTTAGAGAAAATGGGCTGAGGAGGCTGCCCAGGCCCTCAACCACAGAGAAGCAGTCTGTCAAGGCTGGCTGTGGGCAGGCTGTGGGCAGGCTGCGGGCAGGCTGCGGACAGGCCTCCTGGGCTCCCTCCTCCCCCCAGGCCTGCCCCTCCAGGCCGATAAGTGGGTTCTTTGAAATGGAAAAAAAAAAAGCTGTAATTACAAGTCCAAGCTGCTTCTCTAAGACAGGGTCTCCTGTGTACTCAACTCTGTCTCATGGGAGGCGGGAGGAGGAAAGTGAAGGACTTGTGGTCACACACGGCCTTGGTGGAGACCTGGCTTGTCTCCCTTCTTGTAAGAAGCTGCTGTCCCCCTAGTGAGCTGCTTCCATCCCCCTCTCTCCCCTCCACCACCCATTGTGGCTGGCTCTCCAATCATCTCCACCCCCACTGGGGCAGCGGTAGCTAACCAGATGCAGCAGCAAAGCCCAGCTGAAGTGTGTCAGCGCACACTCGGCTATGGCTACGTCCCCAGCCTGAAAGCAGGATCTGAAAGCGGCCAGCCCCTCTCTAGTTCTGTGGTGGATCCTGCTTATTACAGCCCTCACACCCTGCTCTTCTGCTGGTGCTTTACAATCAGGTGCCTGAGGAAACAGACCCATGAGAGATTCAGCCAACTGTCCCCAGGTTACACAGGTTCTTAGCGTCTGGTCTGCACCCTCTCAGACCTGGGCTCTGCTGACTGTGTCTTCAAAAGATGAACTGTGACCCACAAAACACCTTGATGGAGGCTGGACCAGCCACCATCCTTCAAAGATGAATTTTCTGGGCTGTGACACTGTCATTTCTTTAGCTGTCCGGCCACTGTTTCCTTTCCTTAGAATCAAAAGGCCTCCCAGAATCCTGGGACCTATATTAACAAATGACAAATAAAATACTATTAATTGGCAGTTCAGATATAAAGACTGAGAAGGATGGAGAAACGTTTGTGATATACATACTTCTACATGAACAAAGGAGAAGGCAGATTGCACTGAGGGTATAATCAAAACTGCCCCTTCCCGTCCCCAAAAGCCTCTACGTATAGGTAGCATATGGAAGAACATGTTTTGATTGGATTGACACGGGGTGATTTTTCCTCACTTTTGTTTATTTTTAAAAGTTTCTTTAATGAACGTAACTAAAATAAACAGAAATGAGAGCATTCTCCCGGAGTCCTGGCCACAGCCGCGGCACAGAGGGGCACGGTGTGGAGAAGTGAAATCCGACAGTGACATGTGAGAACCTTCCTTCCTCCTCCTTTCCCCAGATTCAGGCTGGTCACAGGAAAGCCAGGACCTCGTTCTCAGAGGC
Source organism: Macroglossus sobrinus (assembly GCA_004027375.1). NCBI lineage: Eukaryota > Metazoa > Chordata > Mammalia > Chiroptera > Pteropodidae > Macroglossus > Macroglossus sobrinus. The sequence goes on from PVKZ01003276.1 coordinate 92,666, forward strand.
CGCTGCAGAGCACAGACTTGCCCGGCGCGCCATTCCTTACGTTCACAACCACCTGTGAATGAAATAGGTGCTCTTCTCTTTGTGCCTGTTTTGCAAATAAAGAGAAGCCAGGCAGCCAGCCCCAGTCAACAAACAGCATGTGGGGGACAGAGTTCACTGCAGGACCTGCAGGAGGACCACAGTGGCCAGGACCACCAAGGCCTCCCATCCGTCGCCTTTCTAATTGCCTACCTGTCCATCCCCCATCCTTCTGCAGGGGTGGAGTTCGTGGTGCCCAGGACCGGGTTTTACTGCAAGCTGTGTGGGCTGTTCTACACGAGCGAGGAGATGGCGAAGATAAGCCACTGTCGCAGTGCCGTCCACTACAGGAACTTACAGGTAACCGTCGGCCTTCCTTGCCTAGCACCAGAGAAGTCCTCTAGTCTCCGTTTCTGAGATTCTCGCTCCTTCCACCGCATGGAGAGTTCTCATTCTTCTCTCAGACCTGACTCCATCAGGCTGCTCCCCGGGTTGGCTGCCTCCGATGTGCTCTCAGAGCATCTGTCCCCACTTGGATACTTAAAACACAATATTGGGTTGGGTTTTCTGTGTCTGCCTCTCCCACTAGGCTGAGTAATTTGAGTTCACGTTCACCATGGTTGGGGCTTACCCTTTCCAAGACCTGGGTGTTCCAGATGCAGATACTTCTCTGTTTTTATGTTCCCCTGTGCAGCACTTCGGTTTGTAGAATAAAGTCACTATTATGCCCTAATTAAATATTCATCCATACTGCAACTCTTTATCACAGGCATACTATGTACCAGATAGTGTTCTAACATTGGGGATACAAAAACAAAAAATAAAAAATACAGACAAAATCCCTGCCCTCATGGAGTATCCAATCCAGTGTGGGAGATAGCAATAAATAAATTAATTTTTATAATATATTAACAAGCAACAAATAAAAATTCTCTGTGTACCATATTTCATCCAATCTAAGGTGCCATAAGTTGTAAAACACACTATTATTCAATATCAACAAAAAAAATGTGGCAAATTAAACGGTGAGACTCCACCAACTTTCAAATGCATCTCAGTTTCAGAGATGTTCATGTGTGAAGAAAGACATCTTAAAATCAATGAAATGTAATAATATGATCCATGGTATACACTTAACTAATATATAGCACATTAGAGTGTGGTTTTCATAATTAATTTCTGGTATCGGCTGGGATTTAGTAACTTAATAGAAAGTATGGTATATCAGAAAGCATGGTAAGTGTCTTAAACCACCTCCCATTTTTACCACAAGGAATGAGAGTAGTTTTTTGACACATGGAGCCTCAGGAAGACCCTAGGATGGCAGTGTCCCTTAATTCCAGAGCAGGCATTACTGTTACAGTTAAATGGTTCAAGAGTGGCTGATCTAGTGGTTTTTAATCGGAGATGTGAACCAGAATCACCTGGACAGTGTTTTAAAAGTATATATAGTAGGGCAGATATTCAGCAGAATTTGGGGAGATGCAGGAATATTTAATTTGAGAAAGTTCCCTAAATGATTTGTAGTGCACCCCTTATTAAGAAACTCAGATATGGACCCATACTCTTATCTTTGCGGCCCAGAGAAGCTCGTGATCTGCCCGCGGCCATGCAGGTGGTGAGTTGCAGGCCTGGAAACAGGGCACCTGATTCTTAATCACTTTCCTCTTTTTACTAAGCTGGTCTTGCAAACTAAGACCCATAAGGTCATGGCCTGGGTCACCAGCTGCAAGGGACTGTCACTGGCAATTCCCAAACTCAGGTCATTTAAGTCTCTTGATTTCCCTCCAGAGAGCAGCTGCTTTGTGACCGAGGATGCCATGGGGTCTGGGGCCCAGGTCCCAGTGTCTCCCAGGGGAGGGCAGTGAAGGCCTGACTTGGCCAGGCCAAGGGTTCAGACTGGGCTCCACAGAGCCAGCTAAGGGCAGCCACCTACCCTGAAGATGTCATCCTCACCCCAATGAGATAAAACCTGGAGAATGGCAGGGCTGGATGGAGTCTTGGAGATCATCTCGTCCTGATTTTCCTAAACCTCGGTACTCAGAACAGCTGGCATCTTTTATAAATGTACCTTACTGGACCTACCTTTTACCTGCTTATTCATTCTCTCTAGGGCTGGGCCTGAGATTCTGAATTTTAAAAATCCTTCCAGCAGGTTCTGATCCCTCAGTGTGAGAACCTATGATTTCATCCAGCATTATCAATTGGACTGTGTAGACCTTAAGGGGATCACACAGCTCAAGGTCACCCAGGAAGTCAGGAAGAGTGCCAGAGCCTCTAATTTTAAATCCTGTGTTTTTTTCCAGAGCAGTGAGCTCTGCACCATGCTCTGAGCTTCTGGGTCAGACCCCCAGGCAGACTCACCTCACCCAGCAGGGCAGAGCCATTCCTGTGGTCCCCAGGCATGTGTGGTCCAGACCGTGGCTAAACCCCTTACACCTGTCAACCTCAGTTCAGGTTTCCTTGTGCACCTGTTGGGAAGCTAGAGTTTCTGTCAGTGGCCTTGACAGAGTGTCTGTCCACACAGCCTCGCCCACTCTGCCCTGCCCCAAGTTACATGTGTGAAAAGTGAAGAATTCAGCCCCCAGCAGCAGGTGCTGGCAGACACTTAAGTCAAGCAACTTGTAAACTCAGCCCCAGCAGGAGGCCTTGAGGCGGGGAGCAGGTGGAAGGAGCCTTCCGCATTCTCTCTGCACAGCCCCTGCTGTGCCCCACTGCTGGTCATAGCCCTGTGAGAAGCCACCTAGGGTGCTCGGGATTCAGTGCTAGATAGGAAAAGTAGACACCTGCTTGGCTCCAGGTCTGGAGAGGAAAATGCCAGTGCTCAGTACACTCACTCACTCGCCTTCCTGAGCACGCCCTTCCTTCCCTGGGCTGAGCCCTCCCTCTGCAGCCTGGCCAGAGGGCTCTGCGGTCTGCCCTCTCCCCATCAGTCTCACCCATCTCTCAGAGCCGCCGCAGCTGCAGCCGCATCCAGAGAGCAGGCACACCCAGGCGTCTTACGAGCATCACCTCCTCTGACTCTCAAAATCACCCAGGAGGAGAAGGACTCCATTTCTTCCATTTAACAGATTAGAGTCTGAGCCTGGAAGAAGATGAATGACTTCCCTGAAATTAGACCGCTTACGATAACGAGCTACGGTGTTACAGAGTGTTTATTCCATGCCAGCCCATGATAAATGCTTTATGGTACCTCTCTTGGACATCACAGCAACCTTATGTGGCAGTTCCCATTATTGCCTGCGCTTGACAGGTGTCAGAGATATCCGGTGACTTGCCTGTTGAGAGCTGGGATTTGAACCCAGGCCATCTGACGACAGCGCCCACACACTTGACCACTTCGCTGGACCTAACTCAGCTGACTCCTAATCCAGTGCTCTTTGCACTGTTCCTTGCTGCCCGGCAGCCAGAGGACCCAGCTGGGGCCCCAGGCATTTTTTTAGTTCTGCCACTACATTGAATCCAGAATCCCAGGGGCGGTCTGATGTTTGGTGGAGGGCCAGTCTGAGCGGCGAGTGTCCTGGCGGAGTGAGGCAGTCCCAAATGTGGAACAGAAGTCCACAGAAGGACCCCCAAGGTGCTCCACCTGCCCACCTGCCTCACTGGAAACAGGCTGTTGGGGTCTGAAACATCAGGCTGCGGGTCTGATCTTCACAACCTTTACAGGGCAGCGTTTCTCTCCTCCCTCTTCCTTTACACGGTGGAGATGTGGCCTGGATACTGGAGCTTCATCTGGAAAATCAGTAGAGTTGTCATGAGGATGGAATGAGTTTAGATAAGAAAAGCAGATGGCGCTTGCATAGGATAAGGCCTATGGAAGGGTTTGCTATTGTTAGGGCCCGTACTTCCTAGGTTTGCTACGGGAGACAGGAACTTACAAACTAACATAAAGGGAGAACCAGTAAATGTGTTGCTTGTCGTGGGTCCTACAGCTCCAGAAGGAGCTGGGGAGGCAGGTGAGGGAGTCTCACCTACTAGGCAAGATGATGGGAGGGCGCACCCCTTTCTCTCCTCTCCCGCCAGGTCACCACTGACCCTCTCCCTTCCTCCTTTGTCCCTGTCTTCCCACCACAGAAGTACTTGTCCCAGCTGGCCGAGGAGGGCCTGAAGGAGACGGAGGGGCCAGGCAGCCCGAGGCCTGAGGACAGTGGAATCGTACCCCACTTTGAAAAGAAGCTCTGACCCCCCTGGCACAGCGGGAGCAGGGAGAGCCGGACCTGCGAGGGGGGGCCTCCCTGATCTCCAGGAACTGAAGCCAGAGAGGGAGGAAACCCAGGCAGGCCCCGTTGCCTGGGTTTGTTCTCAGAGACTCATGAAAAAGCCCTGAAGCGTCTCCCAGAGCCGTCCCCCTGGCGTGTCTAGCCCACCGAGGGCCACCCACTCTGTCCCTTGTGACTCTTGTTTCCTTCAGACCATCTTTTACTTTGCTTCTTTTTCTCCTTCCCTCTCTCTCCCTCCTTCTGTGCCAAGGGTCATTTCCTCTTCATAAAAATCCAACTTCTCAGGGATTTTCACAGTGTTCAAATTCTTGATGGGATAGGACAGGTCAGGCCAGGCTGAGTCATCCAAGGAAAACATTTCACGGAAATTCCTGGGTCAAGAAGCGCTTCAGTGAACCTGGAGCAGTTTCTCTGCCCCGCATCCTGCCGGGGTGGGGAGCTGAGTGGGATCCCCCAGTGCGGGGGAGGGGCACCTCGGAGGGTCGGTTGGCAGAAGCTGGGAGTTCCTCCAGCTGGACCACCTTTTTGAAAAGCCCTTGATTTTATGAATAAGTCTTTTACCCTTTTAGTTATTCTTGATGTCTACTAGATTCATGCCTTCAAGTAAAATTAAATGAATTTTACGCAAAAGGAAAAGAGCCCTTCGTTTTGGAAGTTCTGATCAGTTCCCCCCAACTTTCTTCTCTCCACATGATTTCAGGTTGATTCTATTCTAGGCAATGAATTCAATATAGATTCACTTGAATTAGAAATGGAAAACAGAAGCACCCTCTCCCTCCGGCTAAAACAGCAGTTGGTAAGAGCTTAGGTCAAAGTTGGCTTCCCTGCCATGGATGGCATTAGCTCAAATGACACCAGAACAAGGAAATGGCGTCTGTCCTTGACTTACCCTTGGTGCCTGCACTCTGCGCTTTAGCAGTCTCGCTTAGGGGTAGTTTTAAATGGTGTCTCAATGAGGGGAGAAGCTTAAGGACGAGAAAGCTGAGGGACTGTAGAACACTCGAATTTCAGGTGTTTATAGGTGGGTCCTTTCCGAAGGCAGAAGGTCAAGGGTGTCTCGGAGTTGACCCCGTGTGCAGACTTTGATGTCCAGTGTTGTGAAGAGCAGAGCCCTTACTCCCTTCGGGCTGGCTGATACTGGAGGGCAGTGCCTTCAGGCCCCGGATGGGCTGCGGGGTCTCCGGCCTGACCTTCCGTTGGAAGGGTTTGGGACGGAGGTGCTGGGTGAAATGCGGCCCCACCACAGCCCTAGAACAAGACCTGAAGGTCATAGTCGAGCCTGGTGCAGTTTCCACAGCAAGATCCTTGCCTGGAGGTGGCTTCCTGGGCTCAGGCCCTGGAAGACAGTTCCTGTTGTTTCTATTCCTGACTGCTGGCAGGTGGACTAGGAAGGGATTGTTTGATGTATTTTGCATTTTTCTTTTTCCCAGTAGAAGAGAGAATCCTGCACATTCTGTCCTTTCATGGCAGAAGAGTAGAGAGATTACGGAGGTCAACCCTGACATTTTGTCCATGAGAAAACTGAAGCACAGAAAGGAAAGTGCTGTAGACAACAATAAAATGATCATGAGTGAACCTTGGGGCATATGGTCACTGGCAAGGAGAGAGCTGTGGGGAGCCTGTGAGAGAGAAGCGTTAAGGCACCGGAGGGAACAGGCTGACTTGGACAGGTGTGGTGAGGAGATGCTAAAGGAACAGGAGACCTGAACTTGGCACTAGGCCACCTGGGGGTCTCAGAAAGGTTGGTGTCTCGGAGTAGGATTTGAAGATGGTGGCTCAACCCAGACCTGGTCCCCTGGCTGCCTGCACTGGGTTTTACCTGGCATTCTAGAAACCAGCCTCCTCCATTTCTCAGAAAAACTCTGGCCCTATATGTCTGTCTTCTCCCTGGAGGGAAGTCTAGGGCCAGCTCTCTGGCCTCTTTGCTGAAACTTGTTGGGAAAAGCCTGCTGCCTCCGTCAGAGGCTGGAACTGTGCATCTTCAAAGAGGCTGGCAGTATTTTTTTCCCAGCAAAGTAGAAGCTAACCTTACCACCTCATCCCTCCCAGCAACGTTTCCATGGAAATCTGGGTGGCTGTTCAAACAGCCTCATTCCCGAGTAATGTAATGGCTCCCTTGCTGACAGACCGACCTCCATATTGGAAAGCTGGAGAGAGGAGAGGCACATTCTGCATTCAATCAGAACCTTCAGTTTAAAAATCATCTAAGAATCTATATTTGTGTGTATATTCATAATTTATTTTTATTTATTTTTATACAATTCCATTGGCATGGTCCTTTACCCACTCAATAATTTGCTCTTTTTATTTCTACGTGTGTCATACACACTGCAGTATTAAAGGCAACCAGGAAAATATTGATTCATTTTTTAAAGCTTTTCTTCAGTGTTTGTCAACTATTTCAAAGCGTCTCCCTCAAAAGTTATTCAAGAGCAGCTGCTACCTTGAGCAACAGATTCATTTATACCTTGGGTTAATAGAACAGAAGGCCTATGTAATTTTCTTTTCATTGTAAACCCCAGAAATAAAATAGATCCAGACAGTATTCCCAAAGAATTTTGTAAACTTGATGTTGGTGTGAGCAGCTGCCATTAGTATCAGGGTTTTCATTTCTTGGACAGTCTGAGGCTGTGATCTGTTAGATTATACTTGACCTGGACCAGAGTTTGTTTTTGAGCTTACGAGAAAAAGATAGAAAAAACACTAATTAATTTAAGTTTGAACTTGTAAAGTATTGGAATTCGTTGAGCGTCCTATAAATCGTCACCACTTTTCCTGATCTGTATAACTGACCGCAAGTGTTTGTTTTTACAAAGGAAAAAAAAAGATTTTTAATAAAGAGAATTTGAAAGCTTGAGTGAGTAGCCATCTGTCATTCAGGAAGGGACCCCTTGACGCTTGGTTGGGAGAAGCTCACTAAACACAGAGGTTGGGATTGGTCTCTGTTTGCATCCAGAATATTTCTAAAGGGTTGAAAAGAGAGATAACAACAGCTTTCCCTTGCGGCTCTGAGGGAACCAGAGATTCTTAGGGTTGAATCTCTGGAAGGGCTGAGTCAGGGAAAGTGGGGAGCTACTGTCCCTTTTGGAAGATCAGATAGAAAAATCACTTGGCTTCTAAAAACACTTTTCCCTGCTACCTACTGCTCTCCGATCTTCTAGTGGCTGAATCCCTTTGTCCTGCATCCAGGTCAGGCCACTTCTGGCGATTCCATCCCTTGTGAGGTGGTAGGGGCCTCTCTCAGGCACTTGTTAGCCCTGTGACTACTTATGTCCCTCTCCCGTGGGCATAAAGGGGGATATGGAAGTAGCCCCTCCCAGGTTGTTTCAGGGTTGATTGATAGCTGATGAAAACACTACTTTGTTGCATGTTCTATTTGGTTTTGGGATCTGTGCTCTGGACAATGGCCCTCCAAATTTCAGTGGTTCCTAAGTTCTCTCTCAACCATTTCTTCTAGCAAAACAATGCCAGTCTCCTGGGCCCAGTTGGCCAGTCCTTTGTATGTCCTGGAAACTTCTCTGAGCCCATCCTTCCTCTTGGCAGTGCTCCCGAGTCAACGGGGAAGGGGCTGGACAGTCTGGCCCCAGAGGCAAAGTGAGCTGGGCGGCCTGTAATTAGTGGGAGCAGATGGTAGATCTGAGGGAAGTTCCTGCCGAGCCTGCTGCTGCCCCTCCTGCCCCATTCCCAGCCTATTGCAGCCACGGTTGAGCTCAGGCCTCCAGTTCCCAGCCAGGATGGGTGGAGAAGCCTTCCTTGCAACTGCTGGCAGCTCCTCAGCGGGTCAAAATAGTGACTGGAGTTTGACCTGCTATCCTAAGTTCAAGAGCCAGTCTGCCTGGGAATGGCCCTGGTGCACAGTTCCATGTGGCACAGTTCCAGGGGGTACTACGCACATTGTATTATGTGAAATGGCACCCCCTGGAGCTGTGCAATGGAGATACCCTGCTGAGAACCCCCTCCAAGTTCTACGCCTCCCCACCATGTCTGGGTGTTCCCTTTCGCTCTCCAATGTTCCTGTGTGCCCTAGAACCTGGCTCTGAGCCAGTCTACCGGGCTGGAGCCCCGACATTTAGACCCACCATGTGTGATCTCCAACCCAGATGAGCCCCAGACTGCCCCTGGCCTGACTCTGCCATGGCACAGACACTGGTGCTGGCTCCTCACAGTCTCCCACTAGGCCAGGCCACTTGGATATTGACCTTGGCCCCCATGTAGCCTGAGACCTCTGTGCCCCTCTGAACATCAGTAGCGATTATCGGCTGATTACCTAGGTAGTGTTGGGACATTTGGGCTCACCCCCAACAGCTCCCCATTTTCCTTTCCCACCACCCTGGCCCTATAAAGGACCCTGTTCCAAGTGGATTTCCAAGCATGTTAGAGTGTGATCGCCCCAGGGACCCCTAAGTTCTGGCCCTTTCATTTGCAGGTAAGAAAACTGAGGCTCAGAGAGGGGAAGTGACTTGCCTAAGGCAGCACAGCTTGTTAGCAGAGGGTCCAGACCAGAATCCAGAGCTCCTGGGTGCTCTTGCTGGAGACACACAGGGAGTTTAGGATTTTTGTTAGATTATTTCATGACTTTTCCAGGTCTAGCCCTAGCTGGACTTCAGCACTCAGCAAGGACTCAAGACAAGTGGTTGATGTTTGTGCTTTGTGTATATCAGGGGAGCTTGTCAGAACGCGATCCCTGGCCCCCTCCGTGGAGCTGCTTCTCACTAGGTCACAGGGAGGCCCCAGACATGTACATCTTAGCAAGGCTCATGGGTGATTCAACACAGGTGGAGTCTACCACTCACATTTTGAAAACACTGTGCTGGACGTCAACCAAGGACTTCCCCGGCAGCTCCTGGAATAGAAGGGCTATTTATTTTACTAGGGGGAAGGGCAGGAGAGATGTGAATGGAGACCATTCAAGGTAGGTGAAACTTCAGCATGAAAAAAATCTTGAAAATGGGAGACGGAGAGGAAGCGACTAGTCTGGCCATGGCAGATGGAGGTGGTGGGAGCTGGTGATGTTGTGGGGTGGTCGTCAGATTGGGTTTGGGACACATGCCAGAATTTTTTTAGCTGGCTTTCTACTAATGTGCTTGAGCAAAAGTCAGTTTTCCAATGGTCTCTTTACCCTCATTAATGGTTGAAAGCATTGTGTTTATTAAGAAGACTCCTTGAGATCTGCTGGTAGCTCTGCCCCTCAGGGCAGATTGCTGGACACAGTAAGCAGGCCTTTTGGGGAGACTGGAGTCACAGGGAACAGGGGCGTCCCCACAGGGCCATGTCACTGCCAGCGGAGGAAGCTTGGGCTTCATATACACTTCCTCTCCTGCCCTCCATGTGCCACCACTAATACCGATATCAGCCCTGCAGATTATAGAGCCTGTCTACACAGCACACTCAGGGTGTACTCTGTAGGGACATTGTCTCGATCACTTCATAACGCTGAAAGACAGATACTGTTATTCTTCCATTTTACAGATGGGGAAAGTGAGGTTGGAGACCAAAAATGGTTTTCACAGGGTCAGACAGCCAGTAAGTTTCAGAGTTGGGATTCAAACCCAGGTTCACATAACTCAAGCCACACCTTCAAGTACTATTCACTGCCTGTCTCAGGGTTGGGGGTTTCTCTGGTTCTTATATCTCCCTAAAGCCTCCACATCCTGGGCCCTCCAGGAACAGCAGGCTCAGGGGATTGGCCAGCCTCATTTAGCTATACTCAGGTGCTTATGATTGACAGCCCAATCATTAAATACCTGAGGCAGATCTCGACAACACCCCACCCCTTAGAAAGCAGTTAAAGAAAGGCCCCCACCCATCACACTGCCAGGAAAACAGGCAGGAAGCGTGAGGCGCCATAGATACAGTTTCTTCCTTCTCCTCACTTGGGAGAGTTTGCCAGGGGAGCTACATATAGGAGAGAGAGAGGAGAGCCTGGAAGTGGGTGCTGCTCCACTTCCTCTTGCTTCCGGGGAAAGTGCCCTGTTCTCTGTTCTCGGGTAATTTGGGGGTATAGAGCATGCTCCACAGGGGATTTCCCATGGCCCCAGAATGCCTGCCAGACTTTGCACTTTTAACCGCTCCTTCCTGAGTGAAACCTCTTTATTTACCTGCCACCTCTTTGCAACAAAAAGTTGAAATGATATACAACACAGGCCATGTGTGACCAGATAAGGCCAACAGAAAAACTTGAAGTGAGGACGGAGCAAAGTTTAAGGTCGGCAAGTATGTGAGCAGTAAGTGTAGGTGGAATGGTGGCGAATGAGCATGAGCTGTGACTGGGAGCCTCCTGGGAGCCAAGGCAAAGAAGGAAAGCATGTTCCCTTACTGGAATCTCCTTGTTAGAAGCAAGGAACATCTAGTTTATCTAAAGAAATCATTCTATTTGACTTTATATTCTAGAACAATTCTCCTGTGGGACTATACATGATATGGGCAGAGGCACTGAAAAGGCTTATAGAAAATTCGTAGGTAGCTGGCGGCCCAGTATTGGAGAAGAGCACAATGGAAGCCCCTCTGGAGGGACATTAGGAGAGTTCTTAGTCTGTGTGAAGTGGCTCCTGATGTCAGAGTGACATCTCCCAGCGTCCAAAGGCCTGACCTTTGCCCATGCCTGCCAAGCGCACCTGGGTCAGTGTGCTGGCTTGAGTTAGTGGGTTTTTTAGTTTAAAACTGTTTTCAACTTTCTGCTGTTACCTGACTGAGCTTCCACGGGCCATGTTCATAAACAAGGAGGAATCCACTGTCATCGCTGCCATCTGACTGCCCAGCACACCATCCTGACAGCAGAGCACTCTGGGTGGGCCTCTCGCCTGCCTGGTTCTGGGAAAAAACCTCATGAGCATTTACCTTTGGGGTTCCCCCCTGGGCTGACTGCAGCCAGTTGGGAACCCAGTCTGACTGGCAAGCACTAACTCCCTCAGGCCGAGCCTGGGAACCACCTCAGACCTGTCTGATAAGGACCTGCCCTGAGGACGAGGGATACAGAGGGCTCCACCCACCTGTCTGCCCAGGAGATCTCTCACCCTTACTGTCCACGTGGCCAGGAGGGAGAGCACTTTCTGGTTCAGGAGCAGGTCCCAGTGCTGGGAATCGGGATCCCAGAATCTCTGTGTCAAATCTGCTCAGTCTATGAGCCACCTTGGTCTTCTCATCTGCACATGATGTGTGCCTTGTGCTTGTCTGAGCAGAAGTGAGGCATGAGCAGGGATTGGCTGTCAGTCACAGCGGCTGGCGGTCGTTTCTGTCTCTGCATATCCCATAGCCCTAGTGCTGCATGCCACAGGCCTGCTGAATGATACGGTCCTGTTTCCATCTTCCCACCCCAGCCAGTGTAGTCCACCATCTGAGGAGGACAAGTCCTGCTCAGGAGCAAACAGAAGTGCATATGTGTCTTACTCAGAAGCAGAGGTGCATCCGTGAGGCAGACTTACTCAGGTGCCTTCCTGGTCTCTGTGCTCCTGCTCCTCATGTGCCTTAGCTTGATATCAGCTGAACCCACTTAACTCCTGTCTCATCCACCTACACCCACCTGCTCACCCCATGCCATCTGGTCCTGTCCCATCCACCTCCAGCCACCTGCTCACCCCATGCCCTCTGGTCCTGTTTAATGCCTCATGGGTCCCCAAACAGGCCCCTTCTCAGCTCTTTGGTTTTGTATATGGTTGTCTTGCTGCTTGGAACGCCCTTCCCCTTTCTTTCTGTGTGGAACCTATGACTTTCTTCAACATTCTAGATAAGTGTTACCTTTATGAAGCTTTTCTTGACCTCCCCAGAGGTGTTACTGCTCCCTCACTATGTCCCAGGACAGTCCCCCACCCCATACACACACACAGGCCTATCTTTTATAGCCCTTATCAGTTGCCTTGTGATCTGTTTGTGGGTTTCCCTCTGCCTTAGCCACCAAGCCTACAAGAACCAGTGAGCATGCCCTGCTGCCCCCGTGCCCACCAGGGAACAGGTGTCAGTGACTGGTAGTTGGAGGACTAAGCACCTCCCTTGCCCATTCCTGGGAAGCTGGGACAACACAGGCCTTAGCCCCAGGTCTCTGCACAGCCACCAGTTAACTAGAGGAGCAGGGTGTGTACTCGAAGTGGTGCCAGGGAGCACCTGCCTCACCCCCTGCCCTTGGCCCTGTTTACCCTTCTCAACCGGGTTTCCACTCACCCAGTACTGGGAGGTGGCTCTGACAGTTGGTGACACAAGCCCTGCTTGTGTTACCCAAAGCTTGGCCTTACAACAGCCAGATGCTTCTACAGCCAGAGTGAAACTTCCTCTGCCAGCCTCATCTCTCCATATCCCTAGGGGCATCCCCTCTCTAAACTTATCCATCTTTACTCTGCTTCCTCACCTCGCCAGGACCACCCACTTCTCGGACCTTCCCAGGCAGAGCTGGGAACAAAACAGGGGTTTTGACAGTTGTATGAATGCCGCGTGGCTGACCTTGCTCACCTTGGAAACCACCCCTGCTTGCCTGGTGCCCACACCTAATCAATGCCTCCTGAAGACCCAGGGGCTGCAAGGAGGCTCCTGACAGCCTTCTCTCCAAAGCCAAGGAGTTTTAGAAAGTGTTGGAAGCTTGGGCCAGGGAGTGGGGCTTTCACAGCCCTGAAAGAGAGAGCCCTTGGTCTAGATTGATAAGGCTGGCTAGAGGATTCATAATTAAATCTGACCTGTTCCCAGCCACATACACACATCGTGAAGCCAAGAATCACCAGAGAGCAGCTCTGCATGGGTCCAGCTCCCAAAGCTGCCAGGGAAATAGCCTCTGAGGAATCTCAGGGCTCCTCCTTTCCACCCACCCAAGGTCTTTCAAGTCTACCTCCTGAATAAAGCCTTCCTCACTTCTCCCATAGGCTCTGATCAGGCCTTGGTGGCTCTGCTCTGGGGTGGAATACAGATTAGATTGGACTTTGGCTCCACCTCTGTTGATGCATAATTTTCTCAACTCTATTATGAATTCCTTCTGAGCTTGGCTTCTTCCCTTTCTTATTTATATTCCTGCTGCCCAGCATTCTGCAAAGGGCAGGGCATACTTAGCAGGCCCAGGACCAGCTTCTTGTCTGATCCTGGCCCAGGAGTAGCATTCAGATCAGAGAAGTGGGAGTTAGTCAGCCAGGTTGCAGTCCACCCTTATCACCAAGTCCTCCTAGGTTTTTCCAATGGTCCTTCTCCAGCCTCAAGAACTCGGAGACTCTGCATAGCTGCTGGGCAACTAGGAAGCTGAGGACCCAAACACTGGGGCTCCGTTAGGTGGCCAATGTAAGGTCCCATCTTTTCCTCCCTCCTCTTCAGACTCATCCTTCTAGCTTTTCCCTTATTTTCAACAAAGCCCTAGGGAAGCAGGATCTCCTCTCCAGAGGCCTTTCCACCTGTCTTTTCTCTACTAGCTCCCCATCTCCCCAGAGCTAAGAGGCCTTTCCCACCCAGTGGAGGCCGCTCTTTTTAGTATGTTGCCCAGCCTTTGGCGGTTAATTTTTATCTGGGCAGGATAGGAAGAGGTTGGGCCTCCCTCCAGGTCCTGTGGTGCCCTGACCTCAAGCCAGCCTGCCTAACCTCCCTTGATGGGCCTCTTCATCCCATGAAAATGCACATTGCCCTGGCCCCACCTGCCTCCCCTTTGGTGCTACATGAGGTAGGACAGAGAAGCCTTGGCCTGCTGTTTAAGAGTGTATGCATATGCATGTGTGTATTTGTACCTGCGTTTGTGCATGTGCACATGCATGCATGTGGGTGAACACGTATGTAAAGCTTCTGGAGAACAGTGGTGACAACTGAAGGTTTTAAAATCTGAGCCTTCTCAGGGTGTCCCACCACAGGTTACGCTCCAACCTGGCCCCAGCACAGAGCTGCACTTTGGTTTGAACCCATATAGCAACCTTCCTGTTATAGCACTTCTGGCCCAAGAGATATTCCTGTGGGATTATTCAAAGCCTCTTTCTCTTCCCCCTTCCTTGCTAAAGAAAATCCTAACTGCCAAGCCTTTGCCCTAGAATGTGGCTGAGATTGAATCCCAGAGAGAAGGAGGGAGAGGAAGAAAGAGAAAGCACTGTCTCTGGGGAAGATGTCAGGTTTGTTATGTTTTGGTGGAGAGTAGGATTGGAGGTTGTGAGGTGGGGGATGGAGGGAGATAGACAGACAGACAGAGACTTCTGGGTAGTTATAGGGAATTAGAGAGTTGGAAACCAAAAAAAAAAAAAATGGAAGCAGGCTTATAAGGTTACAACGCTATGGATTATAAGCTTGATTTCAGTGTTCTTTGAGAGACCCAATAACATTTTTCATCTAATCTAAGACAGCATTGATGGTAAATTTTATTTATTTTTTTTTGTATAACTAGGAAAGAAAAACATGGACAATTAAATCTTAATACAATGTAGTCTTATCAAATCATTTGTTGGATGCAGCCTGACTTCAAGGGCTGCAGGCAAGTGCTCTCAAAATGTCTTCATAAATTTCTTCATTTAAAAGACAATCTGATAGATGGATAGACAAATAGGCACACGTACACGCGCACATGCACACACACACACACACACAAACACACAGACACACTCACCCCACAGTGTGGACATCTGGATGACCAGATGACCCAATCTGAGTCCTCCTGTGCAAGTGTGGGTTTATGATGGGCTTGATGCCAGTAGCGTACCAGTTGCTCTGATTATCCCAGGCTCTTGAGAAAGGTGTAGATGGGGACCTCACACTCAAAGAATGTATTTGTGAATACTAAAGGGGGAGGGAGTGGTTTTAAGAAAGAAATATGGTAGTCATTGAGATAGATCAGATTGTCTCCACAAAAGAAAGGAGGTTTTATGGCAGAGCCCCCGAAGACTACCATCATTTATGAATGTACAAAGGAAGCTGAAAAAAAGCAGCCAGAAAATGAGGAACCTGAGAGAGTAAGACACCAAGGGGACCCAAGAAAGAGTATTTCAAGAGGGAAGAGTTGGTCACCATAGGTGAATAGTTGAATTAATCATCTGTAATCCTGTAGATTTTATTAGTTAAGTGCTTCAGTAATTCTGAAGATAGGCAAGCAGAAGATGCAGAGCATTAGGCAGTGAATGTGAAAGTCTAGACAGGTAGAATCGTGTTTGAGAGAGTGTCATTTTAAAGCTGCAATGCCCATGTGACATAGTTTCCATTGACTTATGGATAGTATAGAGTCATTCTCCATCCCCAGCTTCTAACATCTGAGTCCCCTCTGCCTTGCCCCACTCCTCATCCCTGAGGGCCCACTGAGTTTCAATTCCTGAGTCAAGCCTGACCAAGATAGGAAATATACACACAGTCTCAGCCCCACCATTGTTGAAGGGAGCTGCAGAAGGAAGCACACCCACCCCCCACCCCCGCCCCGTAAACACACACAGATTGACCAAACCTGGGATCTTGTTGCCTGCTTCTACCTGCGGGGCTGAATTAATGTGTTGCCAAACTGGTTGCAGGACCTGGTACCCTCAGGGGCTAGGCTCCTGCCTGGGAACCTTCTCTTCCTTAGCTTTGATCAGTCTTTCTGCCTGATGCTGGCCTCAGCCTCCCTCAGGAACAGGCCTGGTCCTGCAGCCGAAACATTATTGCTAACTTCTCTTACTCTATTGAACTGTACAATAGGTTGTTTGGCTTGTGCAGTGTCCTTCCCTCATCTTCCTGTGAGAACACTGCTTTTTCTTATGAGAACTCATGCTCTGTGATTTGGACCAACTGATCTGCCCCATCTCTTTAGAGAGGTATTCACTGACCAATCAGAACACTTCATCCTCTTATTCACAATGATGGATTGAGGGAGAGGAATATGACCCAAACAGGACCATCAAAATCTTCCCTGTGACTTTTGCCAGAACTTCCTCCCCCAACCCCTGCCAACAAAACAAAACAAAACCACGCACTCTGATTCTGGGGTCACCAGCTCTAAGTCTGTGATTCTTTAAGGTCTGCAGATCCCTAGGAGTCCTTGAGAACTTTTCAGGAGATCCATGAAGTCAAAACTATTTTTATAATAATGTCAAGATTTCACATGCTTTTTCACTATGTTGACATTTGCACTGATACTGCAGAAGCAATGGTGAGTGAAATTACTGGCCACATGGCATGAGTCAAGGCAGGGACACCCAATGAAACTTATAGTCATTGTATTCTCTGCTGCCACACACTTGAAGGAAAGAAAAGCTACTTTCACTTAAGAAATCTCTTGATGAAGAATAAAGATTATTATGAAGCCTCTACTCTTACGTATACATCTTTATAATATTGTGATGGGATGAAATTGAAAGTGCCCATAAAGCATTTAGTGGCCATGAAAAATGTGCTACTCAAATCACCTCCTGGGGGAGCATCTGTGGTCCTATGGGTCCACCACCACATTTGTGCCAAAGCCACGATGCCCATGGTCTGCTCTTAGCCAGTGATGGAGTATTGGTGCATGTTCATTCTTAGGAGACTTGAAACTCCTACACTGGTGACTTTGGCTTGAAGACTCAAGCCAACTGGTTGAACCTTTATTGATCTATACTACAGTTTGAGACTTTTCCTATCTAACCCTCTTTCCTTTTCTCTCTCCCTCCTCCGGGTTAGGCCAGCATCGTGATCTGAAGCAGGGGACCCCAACCCCTAGGCCGCAGACCAGTACCGATCCATGGCCTGTTAGGAACCAGGTCACACAGCAGGAGGTGAGCAGTGGGCCAGTGAATGAAGCTTCTTCTGTATTTGCAGCTGCTCCCCAGCACTAGCATCACCACCTCAGCTCCACCTCACATTATCAGGCAATAGGTTCTCATAGGAGAACTTGTCCCCGGTGCCAGGAAGGTTGGGGACCGCTGGTCTAATGGATCTCCTTACCTTCCCTAGCTCCTGCCTCTTTTCCTTTCACAGGTGTTTTCTCCACCATTCATATCTACTCTCACTTGGTATCTGTTTCTGGTAGGTCCTATATGTACATAAAGCATGTGTACTATATTATAAAATACCAAAATGATGTCAAGAAAAACACTCATGTGACTGAGCCATGTGCTGAGCTAGCCATTTTTTTTTTCATGGAATACATTTTGGCTGAAAGAAATGACTGGCAAACTGTGGTTATTCAGACCTGGTATTTGGCAGATATTTCCTCAAAAACAAATGAGGTGAGCTTGCCATTGTCAATGATAAAATTTGAGCTTTGAAGAAAAAATTGGAATTTTGAAGTCTTGTATCCTCTGCCATGACTTTAACAGCTTCCCAATGCTTAAAGGCTTCTCTAATTAGGTTGGTGGTGATATTAAAAAATATGATTTGAGGATATTATATAATGAAATGGATCAACATTGGAAGATCTACAAAACTCAGTGAATCAGTACTTTTCAAATGGCCAACCCATGATATCTTAAAATCACGCATGGGTAAAAGATCCATTCAAAGTGCAGGACAGATGAATGAATTTTAATGTAACGGAGTGTGAAAAGTTCATCAATATGGTTTCAGATTCCAGATTGTAACTACCCTTTAAGAAACCACCATTTTTGAATTTTCATGTAGTATCAAAAAAGCAGAACCTGTCTAAAAAATAAGCCAAGCAGAACTAAGAAAGAGAGAGAGAGTCAGAGTCCAGATATAAACAGATATTTGGACCAAATTTCTAGATGTGACGTGCCTGCAACCCTGAAGAAAACTTTCCAGTTATGAAAGAAAATAGATTATTTTCTTTGCGTCAGCCAAATTGAGTTGGGTTGTCACTTGCAATCAAGGGTACTGACCGGTAGCTTCATCTGCCTGCTGGGCTGGCCCACGGCTCTCTGTCCTTGGCTCATACCTGAACTGAACACCCTCTAGACATTGTACTTTTTGTTGATTTTCATTGATAAGTTTAATTTTTAAATGCCTACAAATGTGACATATAATCCAACTCATGTAGATATATACATTTTATATCAATATGGGATTATTATCATGTGAATTAGAACCTTTGAAGCCTTGGGGACTCTCAAAACGTCCCCCAAATTATCCTCTTGACCCACCATCACTGACTTTATCCTGGGCCTGCATACAATATCATCTGTCATAGGACCCCCTCCACCACCACCTCATTAACCCTGCCACCTCCTGCCATCCCTGTACAAACTTAAATGTGCATATGACTCACATAGGGATCTTTTAAAAAGCAGTAGGTCTGGGGTGGTACCTGAGATTGTTCATTGTTAACAAGTTCCCACATGATGCCCACACTTCCAGTTTGTGGATAGCATCCGGAGTAGTGAGGCAATAAGCCCTTATTATTCTCGGGTTTGACATTTGCAGTTTATAGTCTTCCCTAGGAGTCCCAAAAGTCCAGAACATGTAATGATGTGTCATTTTATTAATCTACAGACTTTTAATTGGGCAAGCTTTAAGAGCAACAAATGGTATAAGCCACGTAGCCAGTGACAC
Source organism: Macroglossus sobrinus (assembly GCA_004027375.1). Lineage (NCBI taxonomy): Eukaryota > Metazoa > Chordata > Mammalia > Chiroptera > Pteropodidae > Macroglossus > Macroglossus sobrinus. The sequence continues at coordinate 111,292 of PVKZ01003276.1, forward strand.
CCTGGTAAACAGCCTACCATTCCCATTTTAAAAATTGAAGCAATGTATGTATTTAACATAAAAAAAATCAAATAGTGCTAAAAGGTTTATACCAAAAATGACAGTCCCCTCTGCTGCCCTGCCTACATCCCCACAACCTCTCCAATTAGTTCCCAGCTAGTTCCCCCTGTTTCAGCTATTCCTTTGGATGTTTACCTCCATGTTTCTAAATGTGCATACAATGCATTCGTTCTTGACGAATGAACTTTAGATATTATCCATGGACTTCCCCCTTCCAAATCTCCCTTCCTCATTCTAAACAGATATTTGTGTTTTTGTTATAGCTAGATAGATATGAATCACTCCTGGGCCAAGTAGCATGCTGTGATTCCATGGCTTTCTTATACTTTTTAAGTTAATAATTACCTCTTTTTGTTGTTGTTGTTAGTTTGTTTTTTAACCTCATGGATAGGCTTTTCCTCTCTCCTTCCCTGTCTCCTTCTCTTCCTCTCTCTCACCTAGAGCTTCCTTCCAGGATTCTTTCCCCACTTCTGCTGCTTTATCCATTTCCAGTTGGAACCAGTCACCCTCTGGACTCACCACACAGTTGTTGTCCTTAGTCTGCCACTGCCATCATGTGAGGTGCCCTTTGGCTCTCTGCTGTGCTGTGTCACCTGTTTCCTGGAGTCTGCACCTGTCTCTTTCTTTGTTTATTTACTTCTGTTTTCTGTAAAGTACACATTCAAACAGTTCCCAAAAAATATGGGAGATAATATTTTTGAGACTTTGCAGTTTTTGAAACACCTTTCTTCTACTCTCAAAGGTGATTGAGAGTCTGGCTAGGTAGAGATTTCTGGGTTTAAAATCATTTTTATTTGGAATATTGAAAGCATTGTTGTATTGACTTCAAGTTTCCAGTATTGCCTTTGAGAACTGTCATACTATTCTTATAACTGTTCCTTTGTTTGTGATCTGACTTTTTTCCCCTCTGGAAGTTTTTGGGGTCTTCTTTATAATCTGATAGTTTTACACGTCATTGTATTGTGCTTTGGTGTGTGTTTAATTAAATTCATTCTCCTGGTTGCTTTCTGCCTGGAGACTCATGAATGTTGTGCTTTGACCTTCTGGCTACTTTCCCTAAGGCTCCCTCTATAGCTAGATCAGTTTTCCTAGCTGCTGAGCACTGTCTCTGGCCTTTTAAGGGAATGAGCAAGTTGCAGGTAGCTCAGTGGCAGCCATATGGATCCTGTGCTTTGCCCTGTAGTTATAGAGATGAGGTCAACCACTCATAACACCAGAGCACCATGGGTATGATAGTAGTCTGTGTGAGTGGTCCCACTAACCCAGTGCACAACCGACAAGGCCATACCAAGTAGTCCTGAGAGCCATGCCTAAACTCCACATGACTATACTCCACGTGACCCTGGTATCACAAGAAGCATCTCACAAAAAGGATGTAATAGCTAAATAAGCTTGAAAAGTCTGCATTCAATGTTGCTCTCTCTTTGGAGAGATTCTCAATGGAAATCTGCATAGTAAGGGATCTGAAGCCACACAATAAACTGACCTGATTAACTTAATCTCTTCTTTCCTCAACTGTTTTACCATGCAATCACTTTAATTCAAGGAATACTTAGTAATATATCATGAAATACCGGACTTTAGCAAATGCCTTTGAACAGTATTGTAAACTCCATGAAAGCAGAAATGGTGTCAGCCTTATTTTGTGCAGTATGCCCAGGAGCTATTTGCCTAACAAATAACAGACCTTTGCAAATTATTTGTTTAATAAATTAATGAGTCAATGAATAACGATGCTTTCACAAGCTCCTGATCTCCTTAGTACTCTCTATTTTTACAAAAAGTGAGGTCCTTTTAGAGCATGACTTAAGTCGTTTTGCCAGCATTGAATTCTATGCTGTGGTCAGTTGCCTTTTCCAAATGATATATTTTTCAGGATGCAATGAGATTTTAGGCATTCAAATTTGTTCCCTCTGTGCACAGGGCTAAACAAGCACAACTGTTTCCCATTAAGCCAGCCTCTCTGAAGCTTTCCTTCTTTCTGTGGCTTGGGCTGGAGAAGAACCACAGGCAAGCCCTTTCCAGTGGTTTTTGTGTGGTTGGCAAAGACCTAAAACCGCCTTGGAAAAGGAAGGGCCCACAGCCCCTCTGACTCCACTCCATTCTGGGTCAGTTGGGCAATAACGATGCTGCTAGAACGCCTTCTCTGCAAGTCGCCAGGCTCAGTCTACATGTCTTTCTTTAAAAACAGGGAACCGAGAAAGGGAGTGAAAGTGTCTTGGAAAGCCCAAGGTTTAGAAAGTGTAGATTTGGGGGGCTGTGGTGAGAGAGAATAAGAATATCTTCCTCTGTATTATTTTCAAGGGCAGGAGTAATAAATTATAGCCTGAAGCTAAAGCCAGCCCCCTGATTGTTTTTATATTGCCCGTGGAAAAGAAAACATTAAAAGAATAATATTTTGTGACACATGAAAATTATATGAAATTCAACTTTTATTTTCAAAGATAAAATATATAAAATCTCATTACAGATCAGTGTTAACAGATCATTCGCAATAGATTTTTTTGAACCCCATTAAGTAAAATGTCATTCCTCAAAGAATTTTTTCTTCTTATTAGGAGAACTATATTTTTAAAAAAACTGTACTATTATATTTTGAATTTTATCAATAATAATCTCATAGAAGTTTGTTTTTCCTCTTTCTTTTTAAGTGTCTGTGTAATATCCTTGATGTTGCTGCTTGCCTTTATAGAAAATGTTTGCAGAATCTTTCTCAAGTGGGTTATCTGTTGTCATATGTGGCAGGAGAGAAGTAAGTTAAATAGATTCATCCAGTATTCAGTTAGTCAAAAAGTTCTAATGGGAGCCTCCTGTATACTAGGTTCTATATGTACAATTGGTGGACAAGGCCACCACGATCCCTGCCCGCAGGGAGCTTACAATCCAGAGTCAGAGCATTGGAGTTCACCATCCTGCGTGTGCATACCTTTTGGATGATGAGTCAAAGTGACTTCGGAGTTTTGAATGTGTCAGCTTGTCAGTAAGCTCCTTTGGCTGCCCAGAAGCACTCTGAGAAGTTCTGAGAGGGGATATAAGGAAGGCAGGATCAGGTGAGCATCATGAGACCAGCAGGGGAGAATCCAAGTTAAGGAAAGTCAACCAGGATAGGGTTGTTCTGTTGTGTTGATTCAGGCAAGAGGCCAGAGAGCTGGCCAAAAGCAGCACCTACAGATGAAAAACAAGGAGGTGAACAAAGCTGCCTGGGCTAAGGGCTCTTTTACATTCTTCACAGAGAATGGCACAGCAAGGGCACAGGGATTTTCCTCTTGGGTGGCTGAGAAATTCTCAGACTCCTTCCTTTAGATCTGAAATTTCTCTTTTCTTGTGGCTGCAGCCTCCAGGGACTTCACAGGAGAAACTGAAATGTCCCAAGCTGCTGAAGCCATGACACCCTTGGTCTGAGGCAACATCAGTTGATTGTCTAGTTCACTCTCTATGTCTAGGTTGGCAGGTAGCAAAACCTACTCTAGGCTTGTAACCTTTTCTCAAAGAGAAAAGCATCTCAGAGAGGCTATCTGGGTGCCTCTACACCCACCCCTAGAACCTCCTATGGAATTCTGAGGCTCCAGGAATAGGGGCAAAGGTCAGAAGCAGAGTGCCTCCCCAGGACATGCCCATACCTCACACTGTGTCCCTGTGCTGCCAGAAACCACCCAAGAAATAGCTCCAAGGCTAGTCACAGATTTCATTCTCTCTGCCTGATAAGAGCAGGTGGAATCCTGTGAGCTATTGCTAACCCCTATACCCAGGGCAGCCTGGCAACATGGAAAGAATATGGGCCCTCAGGTTATGTGAACTATCTGGAGTCCTGGTATTGTCACTCAGCAGCATCTCTTGTCATTCAACCTTGGCAAGTGACAACTCCTATAAGCCTCAGTAAACTTATGTATGCAGAGAAGATAAAAAGCTGCACATGTTTAAAAGACATGTAAAAAAATAAAATAAAAGTTCTCTTCTTCACCAACCAAGTCCCTCTTCCCGGATGTACATTATTAATGCTCTGGTTCAGATACTTATGGACTTCTCCCTAGGTTTACACTGGCACAGATAGAATGTACGTATAACTATGCATATTTTTATAAACCAAATATTACCATATGTATTGGGCTGCAACTTGATTTATTTCTATTCAGCAATCTATCATATATGTCATTTCAAGTTCACACCTGTAAAATATTATTTTTTATCAACCGCATAGTGTTCCCTAATACGGATATGTGGTAATTAATGCAACCTACCAATGAATATTTAGCTTAGTTCAAAGGTTTTTCTATTACAAACCTGGCTGCAATGCATGTTTATGAATCTCATTATTTCTGTAGGAGAAAGTCCTAAGAGTGGAAGTGCTGTATAAAAACTATACACATTTAAAGAACACTCATTAGATTCTACTAAATCACCTTCCTGCCAAACTTGTGTCAATTTATACTTGCACTCATGGTGCATGAGAACACTCATTTCTACAGATCCTTGCAAGCACTGGGTTCTATTAATTTTTAATTTTTCTGTTTCCTTGACAACAGTGAAGTTGAACATCTTTTTATGTTTATTGACCACCTGCCTTTCTCCTGTGCATTTTTTGTTTACATTCTTTGCCTCTTTTTCTGTTTGGATGTTTGAATGTTTCTTCTAGGCAAACTTTGTACGTTAAGCATGGACATCTGTTGGCAGAATGAAAGGACATTGTGTTTAGAAGCACCTTGGGGTGGAGAAAGAGCATCTGGAGCAGGTACTGGGGTGCCAGAGGTCTGTATTTGACATTAGGGATATTAATCCTCTGTCTGTTAAATGCGGCAACTATTTTACCTAAGTCTATTATTTGCTTTTAAACGTTATGCTGGTTTTTTTTTTTTTTCTCATGTGGGAGTTTTAAATGTTTTAGTATTCAAATCTGCTATTTTTTTCTTCTGGCTTCTGGGTTTCCTGTCTTGCTTAAGAAGTCATACCCATCCTGTTGTTACATAATTAGTCTATTCTGTTTTCTTATAATATTTTTGTGGCTTCATTTATTTATATTTATATCTTTAGTATTTTAGGAGTTTATATTCGGAGTCAGTGAGGAATTTATGTTCTCAGCATAGACAATGTGTTTCTGAGGTTTTTCTTCTCTCATCATGCTGAATGCATTAAGGGACCCATAATTTTTTGAGTGAAAAAGGCTGTTTTTACCTTTTTTGACCCTATTAAAGTACTCATTCATATGTAAACAATTCTATAGCTAGTTAATGCTGATTATTAATACAAATGTTAATATTGGTTATTTCTGTATGATGGTATTGCAGATTATTTTAAGTTTTCTGTTTTCTCATTAGTATTTTCTTGTTTTTCTACACAAACTACTATTATTTGTGCATGGAAGTGTATTTGAAGAAAAAAGTACCAGGAGGAGTGCTATTTACTCAATATCTTATATGCAACCTAAGCCCTATCCTTGAAAAGCAACTAGACTGTGAGTAAGCTTCCTGAGGGGTGCCCCTCCCTCCCATGTACCTTAGCATAGGGCCCAGCAGAAGTGTGTGGATCGATTGGTTAAATTTCTCTGCAACTCCACAGTGTTCACATAGATGCAAAGACAACAGCTGTACTCATTGAAAAGGACGTTTCTTCTGGTCAGAAATTTTATTTCCTGGTTTCCCCTCTTCCTTCTCCCACAGTAGGTTTGCCACATGTGCTTCACACTGTAAATATGAGTAAAGGTAAAACAAATTTACCACTTTAGGCCAACTCATCAAAACATATTTGTCAGTGTCATTCCTAGACAGTCTTCAGGAACAATCTGAGACCAAGGGATTACCCCTCGCTATCCCAGTGGTTAGTTTGAATAATGTCTTATACCTTTTCAGTAGCTTCTGCCTTCCTATTATTTGATTCTATCCTTAGGCCAAATATTGATATGCAGAGAACAGGTATAACTATGCCCTCCAGAGTAATCAAGGAGTATAAATATTTGGAATATTTGAAAGGACATTTTTCTAAAATAATATTCTGTAAAGCCCTGCCTTGCTAAATGGTAGATATAGAGGGCAGTCATTTGAATCTCCCTGGGAAGTCCTTGTAAGTATCAATTATCACAATAGGCTCCTAGGCAAGATGGCCGTGGGAGCCATTGATATGTGTAAGTGTGTTTGCCCTCATACCAAATGCCTTGTGTTGCTTTTAGAGATCTTGTTCCTGCCCTACAGTTTGTCTTTCTCCTTTCTTGCTCTCTTGGCTGCCGTTTATGTTTCTGTTGGTCATTAGTGTGCCTATCTCCAGCAGCCCAGCTCCTTGCTAATCAATTGTTTGTCATCTGTGGTAGGCCAGGAAGCCAGAAAACCAAGCATATTCTCATTACATGTAAACTAAGGACACAGGCTCCAAGAGAAGATCTAAGGGGCTTTTCCTTGAGTAAAGAATATGAGATAGAGTGACAGGTGAATAATTTCTTTTAATTACTCAGAAGTCTGGAGATTTTCTTGTTTTTCACATTGATCAAAGAGTTAGTCCCACTTTACAGATGAGGAAGTAGATATCAATGAGACAAGGTGACTTGATTAAGGTCACATGGTAGCTGAGTGGCAGAACAAGCACTAAAACCTTCCTCAGCTCCATGGCCCTGTCACGTTTGGCCCTCTATGTGCTTTCTTTGATCAGCCAAATGCCAGGGGCTTGGCTTGAGCAGAATTCATCATTGCTTCTTCTGTGTTTCTCACCAGAAGAGTGGGCCAGTTGCAAACCCTTGCCTCTTTGGGATGTTTACCACTATCTACCTGGATCCCTTCTGCTAATAAAGCAGGCCTCTTTATCATTAGAAATTAGAGCCTGGAAAACAGCTGTGTTTATCCAGAGGGCTAGTTTATACTGTTGGGTCCTGGAAGGGATTGTTCAAGCTTATCTTCTCTAGATAGTGATATGCTGAGGGCTGCACAGTTCTGACCCAGATTGAAATCAGTTGCAAAACATTTAGTCCTGAACACACACACACATCTCAGGCAACTTAAGCCAATTGCAACTTAGTGACACATCCTTTCCTCAACAGGATGACTCCTTCTCGGAAGGCTGTGAGCTGAGCCAAGGCAAGTTGGCAGGGCAGCAAAGGTCCCAGGTCACTCTCTGTTGAGTTAGGACCGTTTCCCTGAGCTCGGGGCCTGCCTCCTGTCCCATATGCCTCATTCTCATGTCTTCCATGCAGGGAGAGGACTGTGTGAGAGAGCATACAGGAGAGAGATGGAGAGTACTGGGCTAGGGAACACTCAGGACCAGAAAACAAAAGGCAGCTTTTGACCTCTGCACTTTTTATGCAAGCCCTGAACCATTTTATTCAGGGAACAAAGCTCTTGTAAAAATGGTGGAAACTCAGTGTTTCCCTTTCAGAAATTCCACAGTCTGGTTGCTACAGGTAGAAGAGGACTAACAAAAGTTTCCAGCCCCCATGGCTCTGATCTGCCCACTGCCCTTTCAGAAGTTTTTAATGACTTCTAACAGTCTGGCCCCATAAAGTCCAAACTATCATTCAAGATTCTTCATGAACTGGCTACAGCTTTACCTCCTTCCCACCCTGGAATTACCTTCTTTTTGCTCTCAACTTTCATAGTCTTTTATCTGCACCCCTCCTAGTCCTCCTAGTATACTTATCACTTTCCACTGCACACAATACTTATTTTATGTGTCTTATCATTCCTAACAGTCTAGTCTATGAACCCTTTAAAGGAAGGACTTATGCTTATCTTTGTACTCTGAGTCCTTAAAACGGAGCAGACTGTTTGGGGGTGCTCAATAACATGTTGAATTAAACCAGGAACTCTCCCAAAGGGCTGAGTTCACCTCGAGAGAGACAATAAGACATCCCCACTGTCCGCGAACAGGGAGGACACCTGTACCTCAGCCTGCACAGAAAGTATTTTAGATAGAAACCTCAAGGTCATGTGGCCCAACCCTTGCATTTCAGAGACAGGGAGACAGACCCAAGTACTACGCCAAGGACAACGGATGTTATTTGTTTCATTTATAGCTGAGAGAGCTGAGGTTCAGCCAGCAGAAACCATTTTCTTAAAGTCAGATAGGTAGAAGGTGGTAGAGCTGGGATTTAAACCTGGTCTGCCCGATTTCCAAACCCATTTTCTGTTGTAGAGGAGCTCTCAGCCTCGGCCCCTAAAAATCCAGCTATTGTGCTGGTTTCCCAGAAAAGGGCTCTGGCTGACCAAGGCCAAGGAGGGATTAAGCACAGAGGCAGGTGGCACACGGCTCTAGTCCAGTCTGAGCTCTGTGGTTGGAGAAGCTGTTGATGAACTCTGCCTGGCAGCACAGCTGCCCCAGCTGGGTCTTTTCACAGAGGACCCGTTAGGCAGGTACTAGACATCACACAGAGCCTTTGTCCAAAGGACACAGTGTTTTCCAGTGAGAAGTTTGCATTGGCTATGCTGGCGGGGGTAAAGGAAGTAGAGGCCTCCTGCCTGCAGGGCACTGCTCCAAGAGGGCAAAGCCTGCAGCTCCCAAGAGGGAAGAGGGCAAAGGGGAAGAGAGGGGCTTAGGCCAAGAGGAACCGAATTCAAAACTTGGGAGAGAAACAGCCTGGGTGGTACTCAGCGGGGTGTATTGGGAGCTCTGCAGGAGCTTGAATCAGGCTTTGTGTTGCCAGGTTGCAGTGGGCAATGGAAATGGCACAGGCTAATAGGTCACGTAGGTTCAGACCCTCCCCTTTACTGCCTGTGAAGATTTGGGCAATTTTTTTATCTTTCTCAGCCTCTGTTACCTCACCTGCTGTGTGATGGGATGATAGGACTATCTTGTTGAGTGTGGTGAGAATCAGACACCCGGAGTATGCTGGGCACACCGTAGTCACTCAATAAATAATGGTCTTTATGAATTTTGTAACCATGCCCTCAGTTACCTGATTTATGAATAAAAGGACTGCAGAGAACACAGGGTAATGGTGTCAGATGACTACTGACTGAGAAAAGGAAGCGAAATCACTATGAGTAGACCCACATTTAGAGGAACTCTGCCCCAGAAACGGTTGGGGGGATGACAATCTGTTTCCAATTAGGGAGCAGCCAGTGGAAGGACTGTGAAATTTAGAGCTGTCGGTTCATAAATGTTTTAAATTTCACATATGTATGTGTGTGTGAGTGTATGTGTGTGGTGTATGTGTGTGTGCTATGTGTGTTGTGCGTATTTGTATATAGTGCGTTTGTATGTGGTATATGTGTATGGTGTGTATGTGTGTGTGTACGCGGGTGGTGTGTGCAGTATGTGCATATTGTGTGTGGTGTATATCTCTACAGTGAAACTTTACCTTGACACAGGAGGCCTTGTCTTTCACCTTCAATACTGCTGTTAGAAAAACAAAATTCATCTGAGTAATTTTGAAGATCTAATTGGTTTTATTAAGCGACTCATGAATTGAATCTGGCAGCATCCCATCTAGCAGCTAGAAAGGCCTTCTGAGGGATTGTCTAAAATGGAAGGTTTTTATAGGGCAAGAGAGCTATGAACAAAAGAAAAGAAAAATTATGTTTAGATAAAGACGTCCTTTTTGCAGCGGCAGGCGGGGGTGGGGAGGTGGGGGGAGGGAAAGGCAAGGGTTTTTATCATGCAGATTGCCTCTTTCTGTTGCGGGGTGAAGGATAGAGCTGGCCTACTTGACAGATTACATAAATGGTGCTTGATTAGAAAAGTCCAGACCAATTGATTAAGAGTATGTTTTTAGGAAAGGTTGAAAACAGCAGTTAGGTCAGCTATTAAATGTAGACTTATATCATGGGCTTTAGCACAAGAGACAGCATTTAGAGCCTGTAGTTTTCTCTTGAACAGTGCTGAATAATGAAGAAAGAAATGACACATATTTGTTATGTAAGTGGTTGAGTATATGTTTTCTGCTTAAGTCTCCAAGGCTTCCAGACAGGGAAAAATAAGGCTCAGAGAGGTCACTTTTCTAAACTCAAGCATCTGGTTCGTTTCAGAGGCCAACACTAGACCGGATCTGCCTGACAGCAGTCATATTGTTGACTTGACTCCTGAAAGAAGAAACCCCCAAATGCAAATAGTCAGGGTTTTGTTCTATAGTCTGATCTTCAGGCAGCTTTTTTTTTTTTTTTTTTTTTTTTTTTGTGGCGTGTCACCTAAATACCTGTGCTCTGTTCTGGTTCCCTGACCTGCAACTTCCTGTGCAGCACTTCACCACGCTGGTTTTATTTTTGTCAGCTCTTCCTCTGAACCTGTCCTCACCCCAGGAAAGCAGGCTCGGTGAGAGCAAAAACAGCTCAGGGGCTGTTGGGTCTCACCACTGGGCTGAGGCAGAAATACCAATCCTGCCTCAGCCAGTGGGGCCAGAGTGTTCCTGAGACAGCTGTTGTGTTATTCTGCACGTTATGCAGGGGATCTGGTTTGGCCGGGGTCCCTGGAGAGCTCCAGCTTTCTGCCATTCCTGTGGCCCCTACAAATTGCCACAGTTCCCCTTTTTGGCATGGTCTCCACAAACTGCAACCACTGAGGCCCCGTTAATGTAGTTTAGTCTCCTGAGCGACTCCTTGTAGACCCAGGGAGCGGGCAGGCATCTGCTGGGCTAAACCCGGAAGTAAAATCCCACTGACACTTCAGACAAACTCCTGTACAGAAAACAAAATGGTATGTGTTCCTTTATTCTTTCACTAAATATTTATTGGTAAGTATCTACCATGTTCCTGATGCAGGGCTGGGTTTTTGTTTCGGTTTTTTTTGTTTGTTTGTTTTTTGGTTTTTGTTTTAACCTTCAGGAGTCCACAGTCCAGTGGGGAGCAAACATGAAAACAAAGATCTGGGCCTGGGAGAGGAGCATGAAACGAGACTGACATATCATGGGAGACAGACATATCATACTTTACTCTGCCCTAGACCAGGGGAAAATCATAGGAGGCATTATTTTACCCAAATCTGAAGGATCTGAGAATTCAATGAGTACAAATAATATCAATAGCAACCAAAGTATTTTTATTAATTAGGTATTTATAATATGTCAGGCATCCTGCTGAGCACTTTACAAACATTATTTCTGAACAACAACCCTAAGCAATAGGTGCTGTAATGATTCAGGTGATTTTACAGGTAAGAAAGCTGAGGACAAGAAAAAAGTGAAGTAACTTGCTCAAGACTAGGAAATGGAAAGGCCAGTATCTGAATCCAGTTCTGCTGATTTCAGAGCCTAGGATGTTACACTTTTTAATAAGTTCAGAAGTAACAGTATCATAAACAGGTGTATGCTGAGAAGTCTGCCCCATCCTGGTTCCTGTATCCTCCATCTCCCCACTGCCCTTATAGATGTAAAAGTTATAGTAGTTTCCTGTATATCCTTTTACTGTTTATGCAAATGTAAACGAGCCTGAGTAGATATTCTTATTTTGCCCTCTCTCTTGTAGCGTAAGGTGGCATATATTAACACTGACTTGTACTTAACGCAGTCTTGGAGAATTTTCTATTGGAGTATATAGAGATCTTCCTTGTTCTTTTATACAGCTGTATCATTTTCTATTTGTTGACCCCAGCCTTTTGAACACAAGGCAGTGTATTCCTAGCCGGGAAGATATGGGTAGGCTTTGCTAAACTGTCTAGATTTCATGGGGCACCAAGGAGCAACGGGGTGATAAAATTTCTTTTTGAAAGATTCCTTATGAGAGATACAAAGCTGCACACAGCACAGCCTGCCCGGACATGTCACCCTACCTGGATACAAGGACACATACGCTGCCACTGAGGCGGTGGGGAAAGCCGTTCAGGGAACAAGTTCCAACATATCTCTGGCCTTGCTGCCTGCAGCCCTGAGCCCCTGCTTTTTATGACATCTTCCCTAGGTTATGCCTGCAAAATTTTTATAGAGCTTCCTGTGCCGCAGATGCAGAAAAAGCATGTCGTTTTAATGCCTCACCCTGGACTACTTCCCCACTGATTGTGCAAGAGTTCAAGACTTTCATAGGCAGTACTTAAAGTGTTCCCAGGGCTCTGGTATGCCCTGAGAAAACTTGCTGTCAGGGCTATTACTGACTCAAACACCTTTGAAAGTGAGCTAGAGTCAGCACTCCTTTTCTTTGAGGGGATGCTCCCAGAGGATAATGATGCCTGTGGGAATAACTAGGGTCCTTTAAAAAAAAGGCATTTGCTCTTAAGATCATGTGACCATGCTTGGTAAAACCTTGCTGGCTTCAAAGAGGTTGTGTGGTATCCAAAAAACCAGCCCCCTCAGATCTAGCTTTGGACTTACCACATGCACTAGTCACAGTGAATAAATCTAACTCCACTTTGCACTGTTGGCTCTGTCCTGTGTTGTAGTGCCTTGACATTTACCTTATCTCTCCATAAGATTCTTAAGAGACTGGCATACAAGGACAGCCAGCACCATAGTGTCTCTTGGATGAAAATATGCATAATCATAGAGAATGGCTATAAACAGAGTTTTAGGTCATTGCCCAGAGATCGTACTGGAGGGATCACAGCCCCAGAAAGAATCTGGGAAACCTTTTATGTTCTACACTTTCAGAATAGTCAGATGGCCGAAGGTCACATATCCAATGAGTAGCAGAGCTAGGACTGGGACCCAGGTCTCTTGCCTTCTACCCCAGGTCCCATTCTACTGCATCAGTGCTCTCTGGCATGCATCCCATAGATGTGAATAGAGATTCTGTAAAAAACAGTTCCATGGTCAAGAAAGTTCAGCAAATATTAGTTTAAAGAAAATTAAATGGGTTTATTTAAGATAGGCTTTCTCAGAGCCTTTAAAACATCATTGTTTATTGTGATTCTATAACAGGGGAGATGAAATCTTTGGTGGTAGAACATCTGTGAAGCATACAGTAAGTCCTCACTTAACTTTGTCAATAGATTGGCTTCAAGCAAAACAACATATAACAAAACCAAGTTTATCATAGGCTACTTGATATAAACAAGAGTTAAATTCCTATATCATGTTACTGGTCACAAAAACATCACCAAACTTCTAAATAAAGACCCCTCAAACACTTCTAATACTAAATATTGAAATAAATGTGAGCTATACATATGTTTAAGAAATATTGATAAAAACAAGTTAAGATCATTCTTTTCCAGCCTACTTATTCCAGTTCTGGGTTGTCTTGGGGGTGGAGCCACTCTGGGGATAAGATGGGAGTACCCTGGATGCCCTTACAACGCATGGCATACTCACACCCGCACTCACACTGGGACTATGTAGACACACCAGTTCAACTCACATGCACATCTTTGGGATGTGGGAGGAAACTGGAGCATGCAGAGAAAAGTCACGGAGACATGGGGAGAATGTGCCAGCTCCACACAGAGAGGGGCCCTGGCTGGGACTCGATTCCCCCCACCCCATCAACGTTATAACGAAAGGACATTAAATGAAACAATGTTATTCGAGGCCCTGCTATATCTTGACAGACACAATATACTGGTTCTTCTCTTAAATAAGTTCAAAAGTTTTTTTAAAGATAATTTCATGGGTGATGAAGCTATGACCTTTGTTTAGGAAATGTTGGGAGGTTCAGCTTATATTTCTAGTCCACTAAGGACAACATCATGGAAGGTAGTTGCCAGCCATACCTGACTGAAATGGCTATTGAGATGTCCCAAAATGGCATCCCATTTTTTTTTTTAAGACCACTGTGGTCTTTAAAACCAATTTTGTTTTGTTTCCCTATTGTAGTTACTTTGAAGGCATCTTGATTTCGTACCTGATTTGAAATACATAGGAAAGTCTGGTGGCCTTTCCCAGTGGAATGCCCATTCTGAAGATGAGCCTACACTGAATAACATGCTGTATTCCAGAAGTTTTTGATCTTTTGGGGCATAAGACTCTTTTGGGGCTCTTATAAAAAATGTTATAGACCCCTTGTGCCAGAAAATTCAATTCATAAGAAAATTTGCATAAAATTTTAGGATGTTCTTGCACCTTTTGAAGCTCAATAAATCACTGACCTAGATTCATTGCCCTCAAAGAGAAGCTTCTAAAAACAAAACACACACATGCACTCGCATGTATTCAACATAAGAAATGGTGGTAAGACTTTCAGTTGTTATTCTTTCTTTTGAATTCTTGGTTCTTGAAGCGTGCCTTGTTGCCTGCTAGTTCCTGTATGGATGCTGGCTTTGTCAATTGTGCTGAAGGGCTGCCAATCTTGTTGCTTTAAATGCAGAGTTTAGTCATTTCCTGGTGCTGCTTTAAAATATTGGTCCTTATTTTTCTTTCTGGAAGTTGTCTTTTTGGAAAGGAAGGAAGAAAGGAAAGAAGGAAGGAAGAAAAAAAAGAAGGAAGGGAGAGTGAGAAAGAGAGAGAAAGACAAAGAGATAGAGATAGAGTCAGAGAGAGAGGCAGAAAGGAAGGAAGGGAGCTGAAAGACAAGATGTGTTTAGAAAACCATATGGAAAAAGGAAGGCACATAGTAGGAAGAGGTACTGTGGCGGTCTAATTTGGCTGGAGCCAGAACTCTTCCCTTCTCTGGGCTTCAGTTTTTCATCTGTACTCTGAGCAAGTTGGCCTCACTAGGCCATGTCCCAAGACCTTCTTCTATCTCAGACTTTCATGGGGCTAATTTAATTTTTATTATAAATAATTACTAATAAAAAAGCAACGTATCTCTTGGCTTGCCCCTGTTCTCTTCTTATTTTCCATTACTTTGATTTCTTTTTGTCCAAAATAAATACAGGTTTGATTAGTTCCTTTCATTAACTACCTCTTCTTCCCTCTGCCCAGCTTTGACCTCTTGAGCCTGCCCTCCACCCCTTTCTAGACTTCCCTGCTTGTGTTTCCTTGTATATCAGGCTCTCAACCGCAACCCATGACTATCCATACCTCTCTCATTTTTTAGCAGGAAGAGTCCCTCATTTCCACACCAGGCTTTTGGGCTCTTCTGCCTTGTTTGGGAGGCAAGCAGAAATTGCGACGCAGATGGGAGGAGGGCATAATGGCAGTTTATGTTCCTTCGAGGCTCACTGGAGAAAAGGGGATAAATTCTGAAAAGTGTGAGGCCCAGCAGAGGACCCAATGTTTCAGAAGAATGCAAATAAAGCCCCCAGAGGTGCAACTGGAAGAGTTCTTCTCTAGCCACACAATTAAATGGATGCAGGGTGTGACAATTGCAGTAAGCACTGAAAAGCATCCGGCCAAAAGGTCCCATGATTGCAAAAAATCAGAGGAACTGGAATTTTCATAGGTTTAAAACTCAGGCCAGGTGTAGGTGATGTGTTAAAATTTATGGGCTTTTGGGGAGAAGATCTACTGAAGTTCCTCAACCCTAATTGAGCTTGTTTTTAAATCCTAAAATAGCAATTTGATAGGGGAAATAACACAAAGGCAAATGTACCAAGAAAACCCCTCAAAATTTTAATCATGAAAGTCAAATCTTATTGGCCTTTCTTGGTACATACTATTTTAAAATGTTGCATCTACCTCTTGTGCTATGCTTCACTTACTCTATGCTCTTTAGGAAAGAGATTCTTGAAAATGCCCCCATCAACAGCTTCTAAACACCATGCAAAGCCTCCCCACCCACCACTCCCCATACTTTCTCACTTCCAGGATCTTAAAATGGACTCACCTGATAGCTGGAGGCTCTGGAGACCAGAAATGTGCTCAAATATTTAACTTTTATTCAAGAGATTCAAGATCGAGTAGCAGAAAGAATCCAGGCAAGGCCTGGGTGTCAGAACATCTGGACTCTCCCTGTTAACATGATCCCTAGCCGGTGCAAGGCTGGGACACTGAGACCTCATTTGCATTCTGGCTCGCTACTAACTTGCTGTGTGGTTTGGGGCAACTCACTTCTCTGGGTCTCTGATTCTCCATTTGTGAAACGAAGGATTTGGACTGGAGATCCACACATTTCCTTTTAAGCATAAAATACCTGTGATTACCAGTGATCTGTTCAAGCCTCATTTTCCTCAACTTTAAAGCAGAGAGAGTGATTACTGTTTCTCTTCTTCTTAGGGAGGAGGGAAAAGTGCTCAGTAAGTCTTAAAAACAACACAAATGTCAGTTATCATCATTATTAATAGGATTCTTTATTCAGCTCTCTCTGCAGAGCATGTTTCATGTCTTTTGCCATTTGTGTAAAGAGCAATTCAGTGCCTTACAGGGATGCCTAAGATTCAGTCCTTGGTTTGGTGAAATAGGAGGCATGATGTCAGCTAAGGTAGATGAAATTGTTGCAAATGACAGCAGCATTTGAAAATTCTTCGGAAGGAAGTGGGCTAAGGCCTATCTCAGTTCCCAGAGAGAGATCTTTTTCTCTCTTGATCTTATTCAAGGGTCATGAACAGTGCTCACTAAGGCACTTGTGTTCTCAAATATAGCTTTGCCTAAAGAATGAAAAGGCCTTGGAAAGTTCCAAGGACAATTACAGTAATTTGAGATGCTTATCTTTTGCCTAGCATCTGTGCATTTCCAAGTAATTTACCCACATTAACTCACTAGCATTTCTAACCCTATATGAACTTTCTTTGCTTTTGCCTTTGGATTGGAGGGAGATGACATTCATTCTCTGAGCTTTGCATTCAGAGAAGGCCCCTGGGTTGAGAGTGACAGTCCCTCTGCCCATATGCGGTGGAATTATTCCCTGCCACCAGTGGCAAACCCTCTCATCTCTTGTCCCTCACTAACAGGACTCTGGTGATGCCATTACAGTGCCTTGCCTAGCATTGCACATTATCAGAACTCAAATGGCTGCTGAAGGTCTCCTTGCAGGGGCCAACTCCAATGGAAATTGAAGTATTCAATTGACCCCGGGAGAGGAAGTGAAATGCCTGAAGCAACACAGCTAGTTAGGGCCAAAATAACTTGTCTTTGGAGGCAAAACCTCAAAACTATCCTCCACTTCACCCACAAACACCCTAACAAACTAAACATTCTTTGTGTCCCTCTCAGCATCTCCACAGTGCTTAATCCTGAGGGGTACTAGGCACAGGGAAGTTATTTCTGTCTGTCTGATCACAATGCAGAGTTTCCATTGCCACCTCTAAACAGCTGTCTCAACTCAGACAACACTGGTGGCCCTTCCTCTCCTAAGCCAGAACAGGTCATTCTTAAGGGAAATGGAAGTTGTAATTCCAATGTTTTGCACAGAATGAGTTAAGGCGAAAGGGCTCTCTCGCTTCCTCTCATCCAGCAGCTAAATAACATAAACTCATAGGCACAGGACTTTAGGAAACATGAAGTCAGTTTGTGAGCAATTCTAATGTGAAATGAAAATGTACATTGTGGCTCAGAAGCCTGGGCAGCTCTATGCTTTGATCATTACCTACCCTAAGGTAATTCCTTTTGCCAAGAACACAGTTGAATAAGCTCTGTGCTTTTCCCAGAACTGGCATAAAATAAATATTTGTGGATTAATGTGGTGGGCAAACATTCTCTATACTTGGATACTTTTCCATTTTCCAGCTTATTCTTTTTATATTTCTTTTTTAATGTTCAGCAAAGGTGCAGCTGGAAGGAATATTGGTGATGGCAGCTTCCATCTATATTTTCCAAACTGGTGTCTAAATAAAACTGATTCTGAGTATTTAAAAAAAAAAAAAGGTTCTATGTTTAAATCAGTTTAGAGAATGTTACTTAGTTTCCTACTCTGGTTCCCCAAGGCTCTCAAGGCAAATTAGCTTATTAAAGAGACTGAGAAGAGTTGGGGGAAAGAAAAATTTAACTTTATTAAAACAATTTCTTTCTAAGCAGTGTTGATTATGGAGCAGTCCCTTTACATATTTTTCATATCTGTTAAAGTTCCACAAAATTCATGTTTTTTGGAAAAGGCCTTGGGAACTACTAATCAAACCCAATTTCTAAATTTTACTGGTGAAAAAAACAGAGGTCTGGAGAGGAGCCGAACTTCTTACAGGTATTTAGTGGGAGAGTTAGAACTAGACCTCATTTTCTGAATGCCTGGTCCAAACTGGTCAGCCATACCCAACTAGAAGGGCATTTTTTAAGGTGGTAGCTGAGATGCCAGGCATCATGTGTAGTCTTTGAGATGATGGGTAAAAAGGTTGCGAATATTTTACTCCATAATGGATTCTTTTGGGGGGTAATCTGCTAAAAGATAGAGGTTGTTTTAGGTACTTTTAAAAGTGGGTAATTGTATCTCACTCATTTCTTATTGTATAAATCTTGGAGTCCCTGCCCATTGCAGCCTGGATAGTCTACAGGTGTTTAATAAATGAGTAAATGAAAGAACCTAGCAGGGGTCAGAAGAGGTCGAAGGCAGGAAGGAAGAAAAGGTCAGAAACTGAAAAGAAGTGAGAAAAGGAAAAAGGTGGAGAAAGAGAAAGATGGATGAAAAGAAGGAACAGCAGTCACATCAGCAGAGGACAGTTGAGCCCTGGCAAAGAAAGGAGACAGCTGCAGGTGGCTGAAAAACTAAATAGAGTGACCAGAAAGCTGCTCTGAAAAAGCAAAAGTGACTTATGAGGCTTATTAGGATGTTGACCATGCCAGGAGGCCCCTGCCAGGAGATGGGGATGAGGAGCAATTGCTAAGAACCTTTGTAAACTCAGATCAAGGTATATTTATTGCATGGGTATAATAAATGAGCAAGGCATCTTGTTAAGCACTAGATCAATAATAGATGAGTAAGACACAGGTCTTGCTCTCAACAAGGTGACAATCTAAAGGGGAGAAGGGCCAGGACAGGGACTCAGAAAACATAATGCGAAGTAGAATGTTATTGGTGCTCCCAGAGGTACAACAAGGCAATACCATGAGGAATCATGAGACAGGAAGAGCAAATCAAGTCACGAGGCTAAAGAAGGCCTATGTGGAAGAGCCTGTGAGGCATGGAGGAGATTGTATCAGGCAATGACGGGAAGTAAGAAGAGAGACATTTCAAGGTGATATGATAAAGAACCATTAGGAGGTGGGGAGGCATATGGGACAGTGAGTAGTCCAAGAGGGTTCCAGCCAAAGGGGTGTGTGGACTGGGATGGGTGTGATGAGACATGGCCATAAAGTCTTGAAGTCACACTGAGGGGCCCTGAATGCCTGGCTGAGGCACTGACGCTCAGGGGAAGTCAGGGGAAGGTGCTTTCCTGATGGGGGAGGAGGCATTTTGGTTCTGGAGTGATCAACAGACCATTCAGGTTGTGCATCAAATTATCTGAAAATAGTGTCTGAGTCCTCTCCTGAGAGCACAAAGACAGCAGGAGGTTCTGGTCATTACCTCAGAGGTTAGAAATTTAGGAAGAATGAGAGGAAAAGACTGGCCAAAGAGAACACAGCCATAAGAAAAGACACAGACAACAGCCACCTGAGGAAGAAGTTTCAATAAATTATAGCCATGGCTGAGAAACCCAGCTTGGAGTAGAGAGTGTGTGTTTGAAACCCAGTGGTCTGACTAGTCGTGATTAGCAAAGGGACTTCAGAGTTTGAAACCCAGTGGTCTGACTAGTCGTGATTAGCAAAGGGACTTCAGAGTTTTTTAGTCCGTTTCCTCATCTGTGATGTGGAGTGATTTCTACTTCAAACGGTTGAAAGCATTCGCTGAGATAAGGTCCGAAGCATGGAGTTTGCACACACTAGGAGCCAAGTAGTGAGAATCGGTCAGCTAGAAAAGGAACTGGAAAGATTACGGGTATTCCCTAAGAGTGTCCCTAAACGGAGGCAGGGACCCTCAGGAAGCCCAAAGCCTTTGCTTTAGCCGTTTGCGCACTGCCCAGTGAGGCGAATGAGTGAGCGGGTCAAGGCAAGCTCAGTCTAGTCCCCGCCCCCAAGGTACTGCCCTTTCGCCCAAGCCTCCTCCGCGTGGTGCCTCCCAACCTCCCCCAACTCCAGCAGCCCACCCCGCTCCCACTCCGGCCATGCAGAGGAGCCCGACGCGCATGCGCCCTGCTACGCCCCTACCCAGCTTTCCACGTTTCGCTTCCCTCCCTTTTCCCTCCGCAGCTCCCTCTCCGCCACCACGATTGGCCAGCCGACCTCCTCCCCTCAGCCAATAAACGCCGGCCTCTAGCCCCCGTGTTACTGGGTAGAACAAAACAAAAACAAACAGAGCGAGAGGGGCCAGAGGCGCTCGGCGGCGGTGGCGGTAGAGGCAGAGGCGGGGGTCAGGCCGGCGGACCAGGGACCTGGGCAGGTGGCGGCAGCAGCGGTGGCCTGAGGGGTCAGTACCTGCGGCGCGGCTCGCACGCTCGGGAGAACTGCGCCCTCTCCCCCAGCCCGGGTCTCCTCGGAGGCAGCCGCACGTTGGGAGGGGGAGGGGGCGTGGAGGCCGCGGCCGGGTCCGGTCCGCGTGGGTGGGACAGGGGTCCGGCCACCTTCTCCGAGCCCCGAAGGCCTGGCCGCGCCCACCCCAACGCCCGGGCTGCGGAGAGCCGGCCCCGCTTCTCTCCTTCTGGGCCCGGAGCGCGGCAGCGCCGGCCCACCCCCCTACCCGGTTCCCCTTCCCCTGCTAGCCGGGCGCGCGGGGCGAGCTTCGGCAAGGGGCTCCTCCTCGTCCCCGCGGAGGCCGAGGTTTCATTTTAATATGGGTGGGGTGGCGTTGGGAGGCGCGTTTCTGGCCTGACCGAAATCCTGTGAGGAAGGTTTGCACCCTCCCCGCCCCCTTGGCCTCCTTGGAGGCCCTCTGAAGAGGCGACCCCCGGCCCGGCCTACCCAGACTCGGACCCTCGCTCGCCGCGCCCCGGAGTCCCGGCCCGGCCCAGCACCCCCGGGGGCCGGCTGGGCCTGCGCCCGCCGCGGGGAAGCGGGCCCCGCTGCTGAGGAAGGGGCCGCGCGCGCCCGGGGGGGCGCTGGGAAGTGGACACGCGCCCGCCGTCCTGCCCTGCGCTAACTTCGCCGCGGCGCTCCTCGGGCAGAGGGTTCCCAACCCCCCCCCCCCCGCCCAGTTTAAATGAAATCTCCCAGAGAAAACAAAGACAGGAAGTGAGCCCCCTTTCTGTGAAAAGTGTGGTGGGTCTGTTGCATTTGTCAATTTGATGCTGCAATGTACAGGGTGAGGGTTTTTTTCTTCCTTCTTTGCGAGAGCTTCAGAACGGTCTGCAGACGTCAATATCACCATTCTCCTCGTGTCCTTGTGAGAACTGGCTACGTAGCCAGCAACGGTATCCTATCTGCAGATGATCGAAACGATTAAAAATGCAGCTTTCTGTGGAAAAGAAAAGCCACCGCGTGTTTTCACTCGTGTTTTTACTGTTGAGTTTTAGAATTTTGGCTTTCTTGCTAATGTAACGCTTTTTAGGAAACCGCCACATAACTTTTTAAAAAAGGAACCACTGCAGATGTGCTCTAAATTTAATTATCGATGTTTATGCCCTAGTATTCCTTCATAATAGGTTTATTGAATTCCTAAATATCTCAGCAGGCACCTTTGAATTATATTTTGATTAGTTTTTCTGTTGTAGTAAAAATAGTTGCTAGGAGTGCAAAAAAATGACGCTGATATTTTTTTGTCCTCAATTTTACATCATTCTGGTTAAATAATTTTAGCTGATTTTAAGTTGCTGATTAGCTGTGATTGTAGTCCTGGAATGAATACAAATAATGTTCTAGTTAACATGGACTAGACTTAACTCCCAGAATTGTCGGAATGGTTAATCAGGTATGGTTTCAGGAAATAGATTTTTTGGGCGGTTGGGAGGGTGGGTCAGTCAGTCTTTAAGGAAGGAATGTCTTGGCAGTTGAATACTTAAGGTTGTATATTTCTTTGAAACACATTGGAGAAATGAAAAAGGTTTCTTATTGGAAATTAGTTTTGTAACAGTATAAAGGATGTGGGAGTTTGCTTTATATTTTCTTAAATTTGGGGCAGAAATCTTCAGGGTTGGGCAAAAATCTTCAGGGTTGTTAAATAAACTATAAAAACCCTCCTACTTTGAAGAGTAAAGACAAGGAACATACCTTTATCCTCTAAACTCTTAAAACGTCTGTTTACTATCAAGTGTGACTGAGTTCTTGATTGCATTATCATTGCTTGAGGACACAGATGGCTTTTTTTAATGATTACTTAATAAAAACAAATTTGGTAAATGATAGGTGATAGTCATTACCTGATCATTTTCTTTGCTCAACTGAAAGTCTTCTGCATAATAGTTTAAAAATAAATACTATTTTAATGTTTGAAAAGCAATATTTAAAAATTTGATATAAAACAGCATTCTGTGTTTTAACCCTAAAAAGAATCTTCCTGTGGGATACTAAAATCTTGTATTGAACTTGTGCAGACAGGACTGGATTTAAAAGGTCTAGATTTTAATCCTCGTTTTTCCACTGAGCAGCTATCTCTCTGTGGACAGATCACCTACCTTCTCAGATGTTTAATTGTGTGCAGAGTGGAGTACCTACCTCAAGACTGTTCTGAGAGGTATATGAAATAATGCATGTGAAATTCTTTTTGAAATATAAAGGGCTTTGTAAACAGTTATAATCATTTTATTTCCTCTGTTAGCTAGGTTCTGCAGAAAAATTTTCTCCATTATAACAAGTGTGAAAGACTTTTTAATGTAACAAAGTGTAAAAAATTGCATACATGTAACATTTCACTTTACTATAACAAATGCAACATATAGCATTTTCAGCCATAGAGGACACTAAATGTTTAGATTTGCAAACTATGTTACTATCTCTATATGTATCTTTACGTATACATTTTTAAGGTTCTTTTTTCCCCTTAAATCCAGAATTGGTGGAAATTATTCTGAATAGAATTAGTGATATCAACATTTTGTTAATTTCTGAAGCAACATATTAACCTTTTAGTAGCCTAAGGATTATGCCAGATTAAGAAATTTCTAATTTTAACATGAGATGTGTTTAATTTTACAAAAAATAATACCCTTTTCTGGAGAAAAGGGCTATAAACTTACAAGATGTTAAAATAGTATATATGGAAGAATTTAAAAGTCAGTTTTACTTTCGAGTCCCAGGAAGCATCATATATCATTCTAAAATGACATTGAATAGTTACGTTATATGAGAAAGATATGCTCTTCTGTAGTTCATTAGTCATTTTCATTGATTCGTGTATTCATAAGAGCACACTGCTAGTGAAATTGTTGTAAATAACTGGAATTTTTTATATCTAACCTTTATGACTTAAACAGATTAACAATTTAAGTACTGTAAAACCACAATTTGAAAAATTATTCCAGAGAGATTCTGAAGTCATATTTGGTTACACTTTCTGGAAATAGTTCTCATGAAAATATATTTTGATAGCCTTTCTTTCAAATAACATTGGGTTAATATCACTGTTAAGTGTTTAAATAAAAGATAACCGATCTCATCAAAATCTATCCAGCATTAATAAATTTTAAGCCATTTTGAAACTGAGGTCTAAAATAATGAGATGCTAATGTCATGGTACTTATTCCTTTCCAAAGTAGGTAAGATTTTAAAAAATCCATTTTGCAACTTATAAGAATAATACTCTTGTTCTGGAAAACACCAGTTAAAAAATTTCTCCCAATCTCAAAGTCTTATAACAATAATTATAGATACCTACATGATGAAGTGGCAGATATATCTGTCATCAGATGTGTTGTAGTGTGAAAAGTAACACAACCATGTGATATTTTTGATTAAACAAAACTATGTTTGTATTTTGTAGTACTCATAATACATTGGTAGCAAACTATTTAATATTTACATAGATCAGATTAATTATGAAGTCTGTTCCTAAAAATTTGGAGTGCGTATACTGCTCTAACTTGAAGTAAACATGTATAGCAATATGTTTTAATTCTAAGTTAAAGCGGTGATTTGCACATCCAGAAATATAGGGTTTTTTTGGGACACAGATAAACCTGTCAAGAAGATTAAAACCAAATGTTATTTAGGCTAAGCTGTCTTTGAAAGTAAATTGAACTCTTAAAAAAATGGAATTATGTGGTATTTTTTTTTTTTACAGTGTGATTAAATTGAATTTACCTTATTTATATCAGTTTGGAATATATTGAAACTTTTTTTCTTTTTAAAGATTCCAAAGGAAGATTTCCGTTTGGCAATATCATTAGTGCAAGTGAGATTAAGGAACAATGGATGTGGAAAATGAGCAGATACTGAATGTAAACACTACAGGTAAGTATTAATATCCTGAACTTTCACTATATTATGAGCAAGTTTCAGGCAATATGAAATTTTGTGAAAACAGGATCTTAAAACTACCTTTACTTTAAAAACTATCTTGTTCATGCTATAAGAAAATAACTCATGTTATTTTAAAAATCAAATTTATAGTTCTTATTTTTATAGAAATTCATCACATCCTTATTTTTCTGCCTGTCTTTTTACTTTCCATAATTCTATTGTCCACTATTTGTAATAAACTATTGTGCAGAATGTAGAATAGTGAACCTGCTCATTAATATTTTCACATGAGCTAGTCAGTGATTTCTACAACATCAGCTATTATAGGTATCTTTGATATTTTTACTAATAATTTATATTTTAGAAATTACCTGTGGGTATTTTCCCTTATTTGTTATGATGTTTCAGTAGCAGTTATAAAGATTTTTTTTAAATAGATGTCTAAATGCCAAGTAACTTAGATAACTTTAAATGTATTTTTAGCTTTCAGAATCTTTGTAGAGGGTTAATTAGGATTTTGAAATATTCTAAATAGTGAGTGCTTTTCATATTAGTATATTTTAGAAAATTCTTTGCTTTATAATTTTATTAATAGTGAAAAGATCTCTATATCATTTCACTTTTTAATACAGCTTCATTTTTCAGTGACTAATTCACTGTTGTGTACAAGTTGTATAGCGTGCTTTGATCTATAAAAAAGTTTAGCATTAATGTTTTTGCTTTTTTTAATATTTAGAATTTAAAACAGAACACTTAAACAGTAATGAGTGAATAAACACTGAAACATTTGCTAGAAAACTATAGTTGAAAAAAATTACTACAATAATTAATAATTATTTTGGAGCTGCTATGTACAATAATTACATGAGTATTGTACCTGTTTTTTAGGGTTATAAATGGGTATCATACTCATTCTTCATTGAGGTGGGGAAGGTAACAATACAATTTAAGAATATATTTCACATATAAGTGGTAATTGCTTTTTTTAAAAATTTAAATATATTTTTTAAAAATGTATTGGGATAACATTGATTAATAACAAATTTCTGGTTTATGAGATTATAGTTCGACATCTCTATACTTTATTGCATGCTTCTCACCCAAAGTTTAGTTTCCTTCCTTTATCATATATTTGACACCCATACCCATTTCTCCTTCCCTAACCCTCTTTACCCTCTGGTAGCCACCATTCTATTGTCTGTATCTATCAGTCTGTATTTGTTAGTTTACTTTTTATTTTATATTCTACACCTAAGTGAAGTTGTTGGGTTTTGACCTTTTTTGTCTTACTTATTGCACATAGTATAATATAATTAAGATCCATCTATGTTGTCATAAATGGCAATATTTCATTTTTTATGGATGAGTAATATTCCATTGTGTGTATACACACACACACACACACACACACACACACACACACATTCACACACATTACATCTGGTAATTGCTGCTCTTCTGCACTTCCTAGTATGATAGCCATTGGCCATGTATGCTTATTGAGCACTTGAAATGCGACTTATCTGGTTTGAGATGTACTGTAGGTACAAAATACATACCAGATTTCAAGAGACTAAGTGTGGAAGAAAGAAGGTGAAATGCTTTAGTAACTTTGTATTGACCACATGTTGAAATGATGTAACAGATCTATTAGATTCAATAAAGTATGCTAAAATTAATTTTACCTGTTTCTTTTTAATATGACTACAAGGAAATTTAAAATTACATATTCGGCCTGCATTATATTTCTGTTAGGTAGCACAGTTCTAAGTTTTATACTTTTTTTTTGTTTTCTGACTAAGAAAAGTTCTAGTTGTATGTTCTTGATGCCTCTGTAAGTAATGCCTTAAAATAAAAGACAGTTCTTCAATACTTAGATTGGCCTAAGACCTTCTTTGCAAAAAATTCTTCTTGTAGCAAATAGTTAAGTTAGACTAGTGTACTAATTTCAACTTCTACTTTTACCAACCTTGTTGCTTTGGGGAAGTAGATTATTTGCTGTGACCTTCAGTTTCCTCATGTGTAAAATGGGTATAAATTCTCTCTCCCGAGGTTTGTTATTAAGATATAGTGTCATGCCCATAGCACATAATTATGTTTGTAATAAATGAAAATGTGCTAATATTGTTCATTCAAATTATGCCACTCAGTGACCAGTAATTGAAAATGTGATTGTCTGGCGCAGTGGTAATACAGGTTTGATTGGTGGCCATTGAGATGTCAAGGAATTCAGAAAAATGAGTTAGTACACATAAAATTTTGAATTCACTGCATTCTGTACTCAGGTTTTTTTCTTTTTAATTTTGGTTTTCTCAAAGAGCAATAGTGGTTCTGGAACTCTAAAACTTAGGTGAGTGTGAATAGCAAAATATAAAAGACCAATTGATAAAAACATGGATTAAAAAATATAAGGTCTAATAGATAAAATATACCTAGACCTGTCTAATGCTTCAGACTCAGAAACATAGTTGAAAAGATATTAAAGTTGTTGAAGAAAAGAAACTCAAGTATGGGAAATGTTTAAATTGAATACTTTAGTACTCCAAGGGACAGTTTAAGTATTTTAGTATCTTTGGCCTGGGGATAACTAAATTAGTAGCTTTGATTTACAGAGTTTAAGAGCAAAGCCTAGTCTAATGTCTTTGTCAATTGATTTCCACAAATACGAGTTGATAGTATGAAGGATATTCTCCTAGGTGTTGAGCAGACAAGTACAGCTCCTCTTTTGAGCTTATTTGGAAAAGCAGGACTGCTACATAAAAAGAAAAGTGATTTATATAATGTGGTTAATGAGCAGTGTGTGAGCAATGTTATTGTGGCTAGAATTGCTAGGAAAGTTTTCATGGAGGAGGTAAGATGAACTATTCTAAAGGATTTTGGTAACTGAAAGGAGCTGTGAGGATGACATTCTAAACAGGAGTTTCAGATATGTTGCTTTCTTTCAGGGAGTAATGCACAAATCTTATTTAGGCTGGAAGATTTTCAGAGGATGCTAATATGAGTCAAGTTTGGGGAGATGAATTAGGACTTTGAGATGATGACTTTGAAAGCAGTGAACATTCCAGCTCAGTAGTCATGTGATCACTGTATTTGCCACATCCCTTTCATGTTCAGATTAGTAATGTTTCCTAAATATCTAATTAATCATAAGATGTTTAACAAGTTATCTAAACATTTTTAGCTATAGTTTCCTTATCTGTATAAATGATGTAATAAATAGCTCTCAACACTTGTGGGTAAATGACAAAGAACCAACACAACACCTGGTAAATAATAGGCATTCTGTAAATATTTGTTTATCTCCCTCCTAGCAAGATCCTTAGTTTTCTATCTCCAGTTGCTTAACTCTCAGCTCACAAAAGTCTAAAAGTTTTATACTTAATGTTTATATTAATATATATTTTATGATCTAAGTACATGAGATAACATGCCATCATTAAACCTTTTTCATTAAGATTCAGTGCCTTAACTTTCCATGATAATGTGAAAAGTAATTCTATTTAGTTGTCATTTATTAGATTGAACCATATAAAATTTCCAATTTGTGACCGTCATTGACCTACAAAAATAGTAATTTCATGTGATTCAACCTAATATAACTAGTATAACATTAGATGGTTAAAATACTTACTTAGGATTTTCTTTCTTCATTTTCCTCTTTAAGATCCTGATAACTTAAGTGACTCTCTCTTTTCTGGTGATGAAGAAAATGCTGGGACTGAAGACATAAAGAATGAGATAAATGGAAATTGGATTTCGGCATCCTCCATTAGTGAAGCTAGAATTAACGCCAAGGCAAAAAGGCGACTACGGAAAAACTCATCCCGGGACTCTGGCAGAGGCGATTCAGTCAGTGATAACGGAAGCGAAGCCCTTAGAAGTGGAGTAACTGTACCAACCAGTCCGAAGGGAAGGTTACTAGATAGGCGCTCCAGGTCTGGGAAAGGAAGGGGACTACCAAAGAAAGGTTGGTATATACCATACCCAAAGAACAAATGAGAAAAAAAGATTGTCTGGTTCTTGTACTACAATTTTCTTGTTCTAGGAGTGAGAGAAATTTAAATAATAATGAGATTTATGGTTTGTATTTATTTTTACATGGTAATAATCTGAGGATCATCTCACTTTTCCTTTAAGTTGAGCCTTTCATTGTGTTTCAATAGATTCAATTTTCTTGAGCAGAATTTTATTTCTAGCAAAGTACACAATGATGTTTTTCAGTTATGAATTGTGCATGTACTCTCCAACTTTGCTTGAAAGAAATAGGGTTAGGATTTCATTATATCAGTTATCTAATGAATCTACTTATGTCCATTGCAAAGTATACATGATAAATTTGATTGTTAATATTTGGGTAAGAATTTAATGATTTTATAGATCTCATTCTGAGTTTCCTTTAGCTCTATTTATTTTTGGGCACTGGAGTTGAATGGTTTCACTGCCCTGTCTCCAGTGCCTGGAGTGGTAACTAGCAAATTAGGTACTTAAATTTTTTGCTGAATAAGGAATCTCTCAGCTTTTGTCTGGAATAAATTTTGATAAAAATTTAGAGATTTCACCAGCTTTTGAATGGTGGGAGTTTCAATTTATAGCGTAGGATTCTTGCAAAATGTTTTTTCTGCTGTGTCCAAAATTGTTACTTTTGTTGAATGGCTCTACAGTCATTGTTTGGATCAAAATGGAACCTTGTTCTCAGATTCTGTTTTGCTCTGATGTGAGGGCTTATACTCTAGATATAAAATAAATAACTCAAAAAATATTGGTGATACCGTAAACTTCTTTTAACATAATTCAATATATTGAGACTTATAAAAACATTTCAATAAGTTTATGTAGAAAAGCAACTTTGAAAGTTGAAATTGTTAAGCTTCTGGTCAGCTTGCATGTAGAAGTAGAGAGAAATGATGATTAGTGCTATTAATACTTAAATAGCAATTAGTTATTTTTAACATTGCTAGTTGCAAAGTATAGTTTATAAAATGTACTTTTATATTTAAAAAGTACTTGACTGTAAAACATTTATTATGGTCATGGTGCTTCTTTGTTAGTTTCTTGTTGAGTTTTCTATGCCACCTCTTACTGGCTCAACATACTTATTTGGTCTCAAGAAATGTCAAAATTTATAGCTAAACTGTAATATCTCCCTTGAGTTCCCTGGTACAGCTGTTTTTCTGATCTCTGTTTTGTTTTTGCTTTTATTTTAAAGTAGCTGCCTTTTTAATTTGAACTTTATAAGCTATAACTTGATGTTTATGAAATATACAATATCTGACCATTATTGAAAAAACTGATCTGAATAAAAAAGGGATTTAAAGTATAACTCTCAACTGGAAAAAAACTAACAGAAATGAAAATAGTTTTTTTGCTGCTATTTTAGTTGACATCTCAACATGTAGAATTATTTCAGGTTGTAATTAAAATTAATTTACGCTCTCTACTTTCTCAATTCTAAACTTTTTAAGGTGGTGCAGGAGGCAAAGGTGTCTGGGGTACACCTGGACAGGTATATGATGTGGAAGAGGTGGATGTGAAAGATCCTAACTATGATGATGACCAGGTATTGGTGTTTTTTACTTTTTAAACATATATTTAAATACTTAAAAGTTTTTGATTTCATGATTATAATTTATTCATATGTTTGTCAAATCAGATACTCTATATCTATACTCTATATAACTATCAAGTCATATATATATCATTACAGATAGTGTGTATAACATATGTACATAGATCAGTATGTGTGTCACATATATACTCAGTACCGTTGTACTGTTAGGTCAAGTTTAGATTAGGAAACCAAGTTAACAGTAGTAATGTAAATATAATTTTCATTTGGTTTTTGAAGTGAGTCAAAAGTAGATCTTTATAGTTTACCTAGGATTATCAAGTTGAGTATTTTTCAGTAAATTCCTTTGGGTTAATATAGTTTCTGTAGCAATGAGACTTGAGAAGAATATATATTCTTTTGAACATCATAAAAGACTTGTAGTTATTAAACTCCTTTTAAATATTACTGTTGAGGATGGTAACTATGGTAAATTTGAAATTTGGATCTTTTTTATAGAGACAGTGCTGAGAATGTAAATTTTTAATAGACTATACATTTTTTTAATTGGAAAATTTCTAACATACAGTGGTAGAATAGTATAATGAATCTACTTGTACTCATCTTCCAGTTTCACCAACTTCAAAAATTAATATAACTTATGGCCAGTCTTGTTTCGTCCTGTACCTGCATTTACTCTTCCTTTTGTGTCTATTCCTCCTCCCCATTCCCCACAGATCTTGATAAAGTACTATCTGTACAAGATATGGAGATGAAAATTTTAGACAAATTATCAGGGTATATATTAGATTGTTTTTGTGTATTGTTTGTATGTATGTACTTATCTATATTAGCTAAGTTGGCCATGGAAATATTTCTGAGAGAGCATGAAAAATATATTTTAAAACTGTTAGGATTTAAATACTATAGAATCTTGGCTAAATATTCTAATTTTAGTATATAGTCTTTCAAGTATATGTGTTTAGACTGAAGCCAATCACTTATTGCATATGAACATTTCAGTGATTTCACAGAGGAGAAGAGATAGAAGATTAATGGACATTAATCTTTCTTCTTTTTGAAGTTTCAGTTTAATAGTGCTTTTCCTTAGAGAATTTTTAGTCACTGTAACATAGATTTTTGTTATGGGGATTTTTTTTATGGTAATACTAATCATGAAGGCTTTGGTTCCTACTTCATATTTTTAAAAAGTGAAGTTTTGATGAAAATACTAGGTAAGATAGGAAGCCATCATAAAGCTTTTTGGTCACTCACAGATTGATTATATGAGAGAGAAAGAATTAGGATATGGGGAATTAGGAGCAAGTCATATATTTGCTGTGGTTAGTGATTCTAATCTATCGATTTATTATGTTCACATTTTGTAAAAGAACAGAGACAGGTTCCATTTTTATATAAGTGATCAAAGCATGTAGTATATCCTCTATCGCTGAATTGGGATTATTAACCAGTTGAAATATAAAATTATAAAAATTTTATTTTATCTGAATGTTTTGTTCTTTATTCCCTCCCAGGAGAACTGTGTTTATGAAACTGTAGTCTTGCCTTTGGATGAAACAGCATTTGAGAAGACTTTAACACCAATCATACAGGAATATTTTGAGCATGGAGATACTAATGAAGTTGCAGTAGGTTTAAAGTTGCATATAAATTTATTTCATACAGGAGAGAAAGCACTATTAAAAGCAGAACACCATATCTGAATGATCTTGGATCACTGAATAAGTTTAAGCATTTTCTTTTGCATAAATGAATTTCTAACTAAGAAATGGAGTAAAATTTCATGAATTTAGACCAGTTCTTACCTTTGTAGGATCTGATGAGGGCAGTGTGCCATTGTTTCCCTGAATAATAGCACAACACAATATTTTAATAATTTTTATAATTGATTGTTTATAAAATGTAATTTTAACAATTTCAAGGCATTTATGGACTGGGAAACCTTTCGAGGGATCTCTGTTCAAAATACTTGACTTAGTTCCATTTTTTTGACATTCGGTTTAATGCTTAGGATTAGAATAAAATTTATTCTCTGTCCAAAAAACAATACAGATAAAGGTTGAAAGGAATGTATACAGAAACCAAGAGAGGAAATGTGATAATTTGTTATGGGAACATTTACTGTGTTATAAATTGTTCATTAAGTAAATCTGAAAGGGTAAAATAAAATTATTGATTTTATTAAAATTATTGATTCAAAGGGTGGTTTTGAGTAAATAAGATAAAGTGGCTATTATAATACCTGATACATTATCAGTGATCAATAAGTGTTAGCCCCTGCTATTATATTTTATAGGAAATTTTAACTTTATCTCAGCATTTAAAACAATACCACTTAAAAATAATGATTTAAGATTTTATTTTAAGCTTTATATGAAACTATGAAGTAATTTTTGTGTGAAGAGAAAGCTTTAAAGTAGAATATAAATAGCTTATGATAATGTAAAATGAATCTCTCCATAAATGTTCATAAAACAATATTCCTAGAAATAATATCAACAATTTATAAGGCAGAGGGTTAACTCCTAACACTAAACTTAGTAATATTACGTGATTTAATAAACTAGGTGTAATTCACATTCTTGAGTTTAGTTATGTTAAAACAGTTAAAGCTTGGCAAAGTGGGTTAATATTTAATTATATGCACAGAGTAAGATCTATTTATCCTATTTCTCAAAATGTGACTGCGTCTCTAATTATTTCCAAAGAAGAACAGATAAGGAGATATAGATTCAATTTTGATTTTTCAAAAATAGAATTATATTGACTAGAGGTAGTGACATAATCTTTTTTTTTTTTTTGAATAGGAAATGCTAAGAGATTTAAATCTTGGTGAAATGAAAAGTGGAGTACCAGTGTTGGCAGTGTCCTTAGCATTGGAGGGAAAGGCTAGTCACAGAGAAATGACATCTAAGCTTCTTTCTGACCTTTGTGGGACAGTAATGAGCACAAATGACGTAGAAAAATCATTTGATAAATTGTTGAAAGATCTACCTGAATTAGCATTGGATACTCCTAGAGCACCCCAGGTTTGTATGATTCTTCTTTTTGTTCATTCTCTTCCCCCACTACCCTACCACTTACAGAAATTATACATGCTCCTAGGAAATTTTAGTAGATGAAAGAGGGAAATACGGCTCGTATTTCTTACCATACAAAAATAGACCTAGAACATTTTAGTGTATTTTTCCCAGCTGTTTTATTTTCCCCCAAACATTTTCATCATACTATAATTTTAAATCTGACTTTCTCCCTCATGCATTATATAGTTTTTAGGTCATATTTTGCTGTTTGTATATTCTCTATTATATATAGTTAATCTGTTTTATGACTTAGGGTTTGTAAAATGTAGATTGTTATAATTAAGGATTGATTTTGCTTAACTAATGTTTATTATAAAAATAATCATAAAACTTTCTTTTTTTAGCTTTATGGGGAATTAATTAGAAAATTCATGATTTATGCTTCTGTTTAAATTCTGTTCTCAAAGCTTTATACTTTAATTATATTTAATACATGCTGCCACCACAAATATGACTTTCTGGTTTGAAATTGAAAATGTGTGAAATTGTTGCTATTTTTATTTGACCAAAATTTTACATCAAGGTAGGAGCACTTAAACATTAATTTAGGAATAGAGTATAGGTTGGGTAATTCCTAAATGCTATTTGTATTACTTTCTTATGATAGACAGTAGTCTCTGTCAGATATTGAGCTGTGATTTAAACCTGGACTTTTTTTTTCTTATTATACTAATACCATCTTTAAAAAAGTGATTACATAAGTTTATATTCATTATAGAATTTTTGAAAGGTAAAAGCCAAAACAGGCCAGCAAAAATAATCACTGTTAACATTTTGATGTTAAATCTCCCATTCTACTTTCTGTGGGTATATATCAATGTGTGGTTTTTATAAATTGGTACACATTTTGTTCTAATAAAAAATGGAATCATACCGAATGTGCAGTTTTGTAAACTTGTTTTGTCTTATACCAAAAAATATAGTAAATATGTGGTAAATATATTTCCTTGCGGCCATATAGTGTACCATGTAACTGTACCTTTATTGTTGGACACTGAATTTGTTTCTGATTTTTATAAAAAATAATGCTTTGAACATACTTTCATATAAATATTTCTACACAATTTTTTATCCATAAGATAAACTCCTTTAATCGAATAGTTTTTTAGAAAACCTAGTCCCATTTTTTTTTTT